>VZUI01049652.1:1627-71636 GCA_013401135.1 Cettia cetti
CCCCCCCCCCCCCCCCCCCCCCGCCTATATCATATATAGTGATATATGACCTAAAATCACTATCTTTCTTATACTGAAGACAAGCAGGTGAGCACTTTCCCCCCATTTGAATAAGTATCCCATCGCTGCTAAACAATTAACAGATATCCCTGAAGTAAGCTTTTCTATGTTTGGTAGCCCTTTTCAGATACTTAGAGGTGAATTGCTCTTCAGCTCTGCCTTGCTTACCAGAGCTGGTATCACTGAAATCTTACTCCTGGTAAAGAGATACAGTTGCATTTTCTCAATAGAGAGCTTCCTTTGGATCAACCAGAAAATGTGGTCCACTACAAAGATTGTCTTTATTTGTGCAGATATAATATAGTCACCAAAACGATGTGTATTCTTATTTAAATTCATTTCCTGGTTTTCTGTGATTTGGCTTCCAAAGGCTATTCAAGATAGTAACAAAAAGCCACTGTTCAAATTGGTTTCTCAGTACCCCTAGGATGGCAATGATATTATAGATCAATATGACTATTGCAAAATATTGAAATACTAACCTAAAGTAATTTAATTTTTTTCTCTTGGACTGCTTTTTATGCTGTGTGCTCACTTATCTGCATGATGAGTGCTGTCTGCAAAATCTTCACACCCAATTACCCTGTAAGCTATTGTACTACATAGCCGTGGAAGGAAAGGCAGGAGAAAGGGTTGTATCTTGCAGTATAATTTATTTAAACTTTATATGAAGTGAATCTCATAAATCAAACTTACATTTGCCCCACAGACCAGCTTACGTGGTTTCTTTTTTACTGATGGGATTATTACATTTCCAAACAGCTGTTTTAATACTTATGTATTTATCTGCTCTGGTAAAATGGGTGTGTTAGGAAACCCCTTTGAGAATCCCGATTAGTTGTACCAAGCATATGTATCCTTTATACAAAGAGCTCAGGACTTGCATCAACATCAGACCTCATCTGCATTTTCAGTCTGAATTCTGCAGCACATGCTGTGTGCTGCACATTTCTACTGTGATGCCAAGATGGATGAATAACCAGACAACAGCCACCTGGTTGCACTGAAGGGTTGCTGCTAACCAGGTGGCTGTTGCTCGCTTGCACAGCCTGACTGATCCCTCTTTGAGGGGTAGGTAATACAAGTCACAGTCTTCTCTTCTACAAATTTTTTAACTTCTGCCTGCCAGCTATTGATAATATCTGGTTGATTTTTTTCATTGAGTGTGTTGCTTAACTCTGAGTTCATTTACCTGTAGGCAGACACACTGCTAGTTCATTTAATGGTAGACATTCATGCTGCTGTAAGGAGAATCTTACTATACTTTTATGTGCCACCTTTTCTACTACAGTTGTGTGTTTTTATTTCCAAGGCTATAGACTTTGTCAGTTTGTTATCCCTCAGGATGCTAAAAGTGAAATAAACACTGGAATATTTCTGGTATTAAGAATGTGCTTTGTCTAGGTTTTTGTATCTGTATTTTCAGAAAGGAAGGTTAAGCTTGTATATTTCACTTTGAAATTGCATATGTTTTGAATCATACCTTCAGCTGTGGTGTCAAACCACCGATGGCATGGCACAAAGGATCCTGTGGTCATTCATGTGGGGTATTTAGCACAAAGTATGCAGATGAAAGGGTAGGAGAGGTAAGATTATTTTTTGCTGTTAGTAGTGTTTAAATCTAGTAGATGTCAAATGGAGTTGACTTACATATGCTGATCTATGTCAACTCAGAATCCAAGAGAATCACAGATTCGTTTAGATTGGAAAAGACCTCCAAGATCATGGAGTCCAACCAATGAGCAATATGGTTTCGAACAATAATCAAACCATTTGTAAAAATGAGTCATTTAAGACTGCCTAGCTTTGGATGCTCTGCAGGCAGCAAACCAGTAAGTGTAGCTTTCAAAAGTGATTCTTACTGTGATATTTAGCTGTAATAAATAAATCACAGGACTACATAATTACCTTGTAGCTGCTGTTTGAAGTAAAGATACAAGTTTTGTTTCATCCTCTATATTCAGAATATCTGTTTTTCTTTTTGTCTCACCAGATCTGCATAATGCCACATCATCTGATTTCTCTGATTTACCTGAATCTGTAAGGGTGCAGTTATGTTCTCTGCAAAGTAGGCAATTTACGCTTTTTCACTGAGCACAAGGTTTCTCAGCATTTCTCTGGAAGGCATTTTTTGGGTTAGGGTGGAAAAATTAATTAAGGAGAATAATTAAAAATAGTTGCTGAATGTATCACCTAATTTATAAGCAGAATGGTATTCCAGATGCTGAAGTCATTCTGTACAGCAAAATAGATCAGTTTAACTCTGCCAAGCTGAAGTAGTGATTTGATATTTTTATGAGGTTGAGCCATAAATGTGCCTTTCTGAGGGGGGCATGAAGTTTTGGGCATCTTCTAGTTTATAGTTGGAGAAATGTAAGGTTCAAATGACTTTGCACTGTAAGCTGAGGCTCATAGGAGGAAAAAGACAGGGCCTATTAGTTGATCACAGGAGCAGTATTGACTTATGCATAGACAGAAGCCAAATCAATTGGCTTGTGTCCTGTTCTGAGTTGCAGCCAAACTAGTCTTGCTAGCAGTCCTGTTGAAAGGTAGCAAAGATACCTCCATGCTGCATTTCTTTTTTTGGCTGCAAGCTAACTTCACTGTAAATGAACTTGATTTGTTTAGTTCAACAGTACCTCTGTCAATAGCATGGTATAATGTTTTGTTAAACGTAAACACTTCATTAGCTTCTCTTGTGTGCTTCTTCAGACACTACAAATGAAGCTTTTAATCAAGCCTTATTTCCTCCGTTCCTCTCCATGAATTGTGCCTTACATTTCTACATGGCATTCACTTTGTATTTTTGTCTTAGACTAATATTGTCACTAATAATGAGCTCTATTCAAAACTTCTATCAAGCTGTCTAAATAACTATTTAGAGTTGAGGCAGGGCAAAACCTAATGTATTTGTGGGTTCATTTAACTAAGGGGCAGTTGAAGGGTGATTTTTGCTTTAGTTACTGCTTGTAATTGTTTATGGGGCTGGTCACCTGCAAGCAAGTGGAGGTGAGGTACCCTGGGGCTTCAAGAATGAGTGTGACAGGGTACTAGTGTTCCCTTTGCCTCACCAGGACAGTGGGAGTCCATTATGAAATACTCCCTGAGTTCCAGCTGAGATAGCAAAGACCCACACATTTTCTATAGGAACATTTTTGACACATGACACGTTTGTCATGGAGGCTTTTATATCAATTTAGTATGTCAGTCAAATGAAGGTGATATATTTTTCAGCCTTTTATATAAGCAGTAACTTTCAATGTTGTTAAAAATGGAATTATCTCAACCTGCAGCTTTTGGACAAAAAAAATTGCTGACTGTTGGAGTGCAGAGTATGAAGTTGAGATTCTTAAGTAATTTTTAATCATATGCCTTGTCTTAGATTAAACAAATTAGGTGGTGAAATTTTCTTGAAATAAGGCTAAAACAAGATTTTAAAACAGATTTTAAAAGGCTGCCTCCAAAAATCTATAGACTTGCTTATGGGTTTGTGGTGTTTTGAATGTCTTCACTATCTCCTAAGGACACTTCAGAGTTGGCTGGCTAATTAACATGTTATAGTGCCCTTCAGAGACCAAATTTTTCCTATTCACTACATATCCAGAGCTACTGAGGAAAATTTCTGAAGGCAGAGGTTATTTCATGGTTAGCTGTATACTGATGTCACTCTCTCTTCCTCTTTTGTTGTGTTGAGGTTTTTTGCCACCACGGTCAGTGTTGGATTTGTGAGGCTACTAGCTGGGCTGGATTTATTCGAAAGGTGATGTAACAATGGTGAATTAAATGACATAAGCCATGAAGGTGAGAATGTGTTCTCCTTGGGGAAAAGAAATTTTTTTTATTTTAATCTAACATAGGCTAATGTAATCTGTGATTGCTTCTGCACACTCAGGCAGCATGTGATGGAATCACTAACTTCTCTGTCAAGGAAGCTATAATTGGTTACTGGACTCCTACCATGCAGATCTCAGCAGCTTTTTGCACTGCTGCAAAAGTGTCTGCCATTGACTCATCTCTTTGCTTCCCTAACCTGCTCCCAGAAAGGAAACTTCAGTATAAAATTGGGTTTCATGTTTGCAGCCTGATACGATGTTTTCTATGATGTTCCCGAGTTCCCAGGTCATTTCTGAGTGTAATTCACTGTGTAGGTTTTGGTCTATAAAGTTCTCAGTAATCTGACTTTTGGGATTGGGGAAAATCCTGAGGAGAGCATTTGACTGCATGGGCCATTTATGACACTTGAATGTATTCAGCAAGGGAAACAAGGCACTTTGAGCAGACAGTTTGCACCCCTGGGAAATGTTACTTCATTTCTTTAGTTTTGAGAGACTTTGTATTGTGTTTTGGTTTTTTATTTAAATTGAGTTTGTTGGTTCTGTGAAGGTACAGGGGAACATACTTGATAACCCCTCAAAGCATGGTTCTTCACAGAAGGGTTGAAATGTAAAGGTTTTGTTTCATTTTCAAATGAAATTTCTTTTGTTAGTGTGGGATTTTTTTTTTTTTTTTTGCATGTAACTGTACATCACTGAGTAACCTTTTGTTTTGCTTTTCTTAATTTTCTTGCTATCTGTTTGTGAGGAGCTGGGCAGAATGACTTTGAGGTGACCATCATCCACTTTCCATTGATATGGAAGCCAGGTGACTAGCCTGGAGGGAAATGTCTCTTTTTATTTATTTATTTTATTTAATTTGTCTTAAATGTCTCTAGCATTATGTAGGATTGATTTTTTTTTTTTTTTTTTTCCTGAAGGTGATCAATAGAAATATAGAAAAATGTTTAGGAGAAGTTTTGAGAAATTTAATCTGTACTGCTTTTCTCAAGGCCAGATCAAGTCCAGCTGTCACTTATGAAGGATATTTCCCAATATGTTTTTTAAAATGCTGAAGGCAGAGTATCTACAAATTTTATAGTCAGTGCTTAGCAATCTTACTACCTAGTAAGTGTTTAGCACTCAATCAGTTTTCCTCTTGAATGTAACATTATGTATATATGAAGACTTGCCAAGACTTTTTCTTTTATGAAATAGCTCCAGTTATTTCATTCTTTCCTTGTAAATGATACGTTCTTATCTATGAATAATTAATCCATGTTCAGAACTGGACAAGGAAACTTTATCAGGTAGAGCATGAGAATCTTAGTGTGTGCTTTAGGTGATGTGTGTTGTCTGCTTGTCATTCCTGGTGTGACATTTGTTCCTTTTGCAGTAGCATTGCACCGACTCATGTTCGGTCGGGAACTGCTAATCAATCCTTCAGATCCCTTTCCGGAATACACTTGTCTAGACAGTCGTTCTTCCATCCTGTATTTGTCAGCTGATGATTTCTGCTTATGTGTCTTTACTGAATGGCACTTCTCTTTGATGCTATTTATTCCATTTGTCAGACACACTGACTCCCAAATTTCCTTTCTCTCATGCCTGTTGGAAGCACCCTGTTTGACATGTTTGAGAGATGAAATTTAGGAACTGTACTTACTAGCAGAAGCAGATCTTATAATGAGAAGCAGTGCATGATAAGCAACCAAAGATGCTTGGATGCCACAATGATGTGCCATTAGTTTGCCTTTGTTTGTTTAAAGGAATGTGTTTTTCAGATCTTTACAATGACAAGAGACCAAAGTGAACTGTTTGCAGTTTTTCTTCATAATGCTTTTTTATGGTTACTCAGAATTTGTTTCCAGTTATATGGCTTAAAGTTGATATGATAACTTGTCAACTTTGCATTTTTGGGCACCTGAGATGTTTTGTTTAAAAATAATGCTGATCTAATTTCCAGATGCTTGTGGGTGAATAGGAGAGCTACAAACAGTGCAGCTCTGAAAGTCACCGTGCTACAGGGACAAAGAAACAAGCTTGGATTTTGCAATCTGTTATGCATTGTGCTTGCTCTTTTTTGTTTTGAGTAAGAAAGTAGGATAAAAGTTAGTTTTGCAGTATTAAAAAAATCAAAAATCTTATTGTAGGAAAAAAATCCCTTGCTGATACTGATTGCACCTTTCATCTTTCTCCAGTTAAAGAACCAAGTCAACCTATTTTTTTGGATTTATATGCAATTTTTTATCTACTTTAATATTAACTACTGAAGTTACTACAACTAAAGGTGAATAAGGTGTATTTACTCAGGTCTCTAGTACAAAGAATTTTGTTTTCTTGATAGTTTGTGTGTAGAAAACCACACTAGTAGATGAGGTAATAAAACTGAAAATGGAGTTGTTAATTAGCAAGACTCACTTAAGGTGTTTGAGGAATAACTTCAATTTGTTCCGGTTTTGCTTCTTCTGTTACTGGATTTCAAGCGTGTGTTTTTGTGCTTTCAGGGCTCTGGAAGTAGGTGGTGGCAGGTCTAATGCAGTCAGTACTTAAATCATGTGCTTGTTCAGTCCTTTCTGCAGCAGAGAAGAAATGTGGTGCCCTTTGAAATCTGTTGCTTGGGATTTCTTGATTTGAATTTCATTGTTGTTTACCCAAAACTTATGATTTCTGAGTTTTACTTAGAAATGCGAAATGAGTTCTTAACTATAAAGGTGTATACTGATGCATTTTCATGGAGTAAGTGGGAATATACGTACACTGTGGATAAGAGATTATAGCTGCATAACAGGGGCTCTTCCATAATAGAAATGATGGAATTCTGTTTAGTTATTTTTAGAGCAAGGCATTTTCTTTTACTATCATAAATCATTTACTACATAAAAGGATAACGTTTTATTCTTTTGCAACTCTTTGAAATTACAGCTTACAGTGAAGAAATTAAATTATTACTCCTTAAAGTCTTATTTTAACTTTTCTCCAGAGTAGTGTAGTGAGCTGAGTATGTGCAAGATGTTGGGCAGGTTGGGACAGGACACACCAGTACTTCTGATGCTTTTTGTTCCATGGGCTAACTGCAAAATTTGTATTATTTCATTCTTTTTATATAGAAACCCTAATGGGTAATAGCTTGATCCTTGATCAAGCAGGAGTTATGTTATAGACTGTTATAAGTGTGCAGTAGCTGTACTTTCATGAAATAGAATTTATGCTTCTTTGGTTGATGTTAACCACAAAATAAAGACTTTTTTTTTTTTTTTTGGTGAGAAAAGCTCTGTATAAAGATGTCTATTGGGTTTTAACAATCTTATCTTTTGGAGAAAAAAAATAGCATGGGGTAACTTAAATGTTGTCAGGGGTAACACTATGAGCCACTGAATCCATAGGTACAACGGTAAGGAACACTCTCAGACTTCCAGGTACAGCTGTGAGGTACACTGCTTGAAACTAAGCAGGATAGATATAGTGGTAGTTTTCATAAAAAATAAAATTGGATAATATTTTGTATCTTCAAGGAATATGCCTCTTGTCCTAGGCTGCATGGTTCCTTTATTCACATCTGTATTAGGACTGTTAGTATAGAGAGAATATAGAGCTTGACATGCAGTTTCTGTCTTTGCATAGGATTTAGAAGTGTTCCTTCTGGTGTTAAGATTGTTTCCTCTCTTACTCTGATAAAGAAGAAATATGATTTTTGAAACAGTTTCATAGACAACAGTTGGCAGAGCTGCTCTGTTCTTCATGGTTAATACTGGAAACTTCTTAAACATTCTTTACTTATCTGTTTCTTCCCTATTCCTCTTCATTTGCCCCCTGCCCCCAGCTTCCTTCCTTTTTTTTTTTTTTTTTGTCTGTAAAACTTAGGATTTCCTCTTTTTTTTGTCCTAAGGTGGAAAACAGAAGATCCCTGTTCTTCTGTTTCAGTGTAAGAAGCACATGTCAGCTCTCTACTGGGTTCGTAACCTCTATTCTTCTCAGTGATAATAGTAAGCATTTCAAGTTACAGACTCTCTGGTTGTTTCCATTATTGGAAAGTTCAATTCAATCACTTAAATTTTTATTAATTTTTTTCAGATTGAATTGTAAGACAAAAGACTTGTATGTGAAAAAGACAACAGACAAGTTTGGCTTTTCCTTATGATTTAATTATCCAAAGAAAATTTCTTTCTGCCAATTAATTAAAAAGCATTGTAAGCAATGCTGAAAATATGAAAAATATCAGAATACTATGTGCTTTTCCTGGCAAATGTGTGGTGTTCTTGCATGTGAGACAGCTGTTGGTTTTAGAGTTTAATCTTCTTTGGAGATAGTGTTTGGAAATGGAACATGGTAAGCAATATTCAGAGGAATCTGAGGTAATGGACTCAGCCTCAGACATGGTGACTACGGAAAATCACTTATTCCATAATTGACTGCAGTGTGTTACTTCTTTTAAGCTGCTGTCAGTGTCTGCTTCTAGAAAATACTATGGTTATTATTATTAAATATTATGTTTATTTATTAGTTTATTTTTTTAAAATATGAAAAGTAGCTTTATCTCAACCTGAGCAATTATAATGTGCTTCAAGAAGTCATATGTAAAACTTGTTCTCTTGATGAAAAGCCTTGACTTCCTGGTGGCATGAAGGATGAGCAGTGACAGTCTTCCTGTTGCTACCTCTCTGTTTTTTTGCGTTGGGCTGAATCCACTGCTTTTGCATCTTCAGGCTTAACTGTACTCTTGCTTGTTTACATTCAGAAAATTCCTGGGGAAGCCTTTAAGACTGAAAATTGATGAGCTTTAATGTATTTGCATGCAAAGGAAAGCATCTTTTGTTTCACTTCTGCAAAGACTGCTCTGCCAAACTGGATAAGACTTGAATAGCAGTGCCTCTAAAAATGTATATTTAATAGATTTATTAAGTAGCATCAGTTTTAAGGATGGCTGAGATAAAGTGTGTCTATTAAGCAGGCACAAATTATGTTGGTCCCTGTTTTCCTAATCTAATCTGAAAAATATAATCTAGTAAATAGGAAAAGTACAGCTGCAACACTAGAGAAATTGCATTGGTTTTCATCATGATTCTTACAAAGATATGTTTGGATTTATATTGATAAATATTGCCTCTAGCTCTCTTTTAGAGCAGCCAGTTAACAGCATCATAATTGACATGCAAATGTGGTTGTACAGCTGATAGAGATCTGTGGTTTTTATCAGTGTGCTTTGCTTCTTTTAGAGTTCCCCAGCAAAACAGTGACTAAGTAGAAAGGGACTGGACTGATGAGGAGATGCCTCTTTTCAGAGAGGTCAGGTCCAGAATAAACCTATTTAGCTGATATGTACTGAATGGACTATTAAACTAGCAAGTTAAGATCTTTAGGTTAGTCTATGAAGTGGATTTAGTGTTTGCAGAGCCATCATAAGTTTGGCTTGTTAATGACCTCTCTAAAATGCCATTTATATTTTACATACCTTATGCAAAACCTTAAAAGCACTCTGCAGACTACAAATATCATGTTTTGTGTAGGATATGAATATGCACAGCTACACTACCAAATGTTAAAGTAATCCAGGAAACTCAGAATAGCTGAGAATATTGTCTTGAGTATATGTGTGTGGTAGAACTTTGTTGAGCAGAATGTAATTGTCTGGGGACCAGCATGACCATGGCCAGGCCAGCTCTGGGACTCACCCAGCTCTGGCCATGTGCTTCCCCCTATGCCTTTGTAACAGCTCCTGTGATGAGCAATTGAGAGAGCTGATCTGGCTGAAAACAAACCACTTGTTTGGCAAGGAGGTATTTATGCTGCACCAGCACCACTAGCAGGGTTTGGATTGTCTACCAAAATAAGTGTGCCAGTGTGGGTGGAAGTGAGGGTGGGTGCAGCTGGGAATACAGAAGATGGCAGGACCCCAGTGCTCTGCATGCGCCTGCAGGCACATCAGATGAGGTGTAACAGAAAGCCACAGACTAATGAGAAATTTAGTTGGCCTATCAAGAATATATGACACTTTTCATGGGGCAGGAACAAATAACAAGCTGATAGATAAACTGTCATCTTATCCAGCTGTTTGGTCTGGATTCAGGGGTGTTTTGTTTACAGAATCTGCTGTTAGTTATAAAACTCTTACACATTTTACCTTACTGCCAAGCACAGTTAGTGCTTTCTTATTCTGGAGGCTACTTCATGAGCAATTATTTGTTTTTGCAATCTCAATCTTTGTCTTCCTTGCAACAAGCAGAACTGTCCAGGCACATGCTTTAGACATGAAGTTGAGATCAATTTTTGTGAACCCTTAGCTGGCCGCTGAAATAGATTGTCACAAGATCAGAAAATAAAAAGTCTAAAGGTGTAATTTCAATTTTGTGGATGTAAAATTAGTCAAATTATGCCATGGAGCAAAACTTATGGAAAAAGGTAGAAGGTGACAGAACTGAGAACTGGTAAATGTACATCAGGAGTACTGTGATATGTAGATAACAGTAAAATAAAATGATCACAGATGTCATGCTTCTAACTTGAGAGGTCTTTGTCCTCCTGCTGTATTCAGAATATAAACAGGTGAACATTAAGTACTTTCAAAATCAAAATATGCAAAAGAAAAAATGGACTGTTCTGCCTGATATAATAAAAATATTTGATAATTTCACAATAAAATATTTGCTATTGTACAAATACTTTTTAACAAATATTTTATAATGGTGACATATAATAATGTGGTTGTTATGAGAACTTGAATAGCCTCAGAATAATGAAACTGATGCTTCTCAAAAATAATGGCTCTTAAGCATTGCCATTGCCTCTTCAGTCAGCATAGATTTGGGAATAAATTTGAGGAAAAGGTCTTGGCAGTTTCTCCTTCCAACTTTCTCTACTAGTCTTGTCCCCTTTCTTCTTTGCTGTGGCTATCTCTGTGTCAGCTCTTCTGGAAACCATCAGTGGAGTGCCTGAGTGTTCTGCACCTCTGCTGTCATGTTCCCTTCTGGCCCTTATCCCCTGTGGCCAAGCTCATTTATCTCACTTCTGTCTGTCAGGTTTTTAGGTCTGGAAACTGTGACTTGGGCTTAGCTTAGTTCATTATGCATTGTTTGTTTTGTACCAAAATAAGTTTTGGATACATAACAAGAACCTTCAGCAAAGGAGGAATTGTTTGATTTGGCTATGATCTATGGGGTACCAGACTTCTCAGTGTCTGTTAAATATGAGGCAGCATCCTTATGACTTTTTTGGTATAGTAGCTATACAGCTGGGGTATCACATATGTAATATCATACTGGAGGCATTTTCTTGGGTGTCTTCTCCCCTTCTAAATTAGTCTAGTTATGAACTAACTTTTACTGTGTTCAAAGCATTTTCAAAATCAAACACCCTCTAGGAGTGGGTGTGTTTAATGTACAGAAATGTATGAGGATAGCAACAGGAATAAGATACATAAACCGTGTATATATTTTTTTTTTCAATTTCCTCAAATTGTCAGTCACCTTGCATGTGATAACTTCAACTACCAAGTGTGGTTTTGACCAGTTGTGCCACAAGGTTTTGAATTTGTGTTTCCCTGCTGTTCAGCCCTATCACAATGAACTGGGAGGTGAGGAGAAGAAAAAAGGAGCTATCATATGTCTGATAATTGTTGTTTGGCTCATATCCAGGGTTCTCTTTATAAAGACTTGATCATAAAATATGTAACTTGTCTGAAAATGTCAATATTTACTTTTCTTATGAAGTCTTAATTTGTTGAAGTACCTTTAAAATTTTTGGGGCAAATAGTTGGCATCAATGTTCCTATTGCTTTTTGCATACACAATTTAGATAACCCTTAGCCTTCACATCTGTATGCATGTTACCTTTTTTTTAAACACATCTGCACTATCAGTTTGCCAAAGGAAGTGTGGGTGATATCTTTATGGATGATTAGATGCAAAGACAACTTCCTGATAAAATATGAAAGTGGCTTTGAAAGGAATAGCTTGGTCTCCTCAGATCTATATTTAATAGGAAAGCTTTTTGGGCAGGTCTGGCTTTGCTTCTTTTTAGTTACAAAGGTTGGATACTGGGTAATTCCATGATGCAGTCATTTTTCTTCCTCTCTTGAGGAGTTTAGCTCCAGAAATTCATCAGTGTGTAGTTCAGCCATAAAATACTTTGACTTTTTCCTAGTATTAGTTATTTTGTGCTAGCTACAAAGAAATTTGTGTTCTGTATGGATGTTGACTTAATGAGCATATGAGGCCTTCCTGCAGCCTGTGGTATGTCGTGGGGGCCCTGGGGAGGTGAGAGGAATGCTGGGGCTACAGATATGGTGCTGAAACGCTGACACTGCCAGTGTAAAATGTTGCAGCACACAAACAGCATAGCATACCTGATTTAAATGCCTCAAATTCCCCAAGCTTAGAGATAGAGCAGAATTTCATAGAATTTGCTTTGTAATCTCATGTCAAGCTCTCTTCAAGGCAGCCTTATACACTCATGCGTGAGTGGGTGAATAGCACTTGGCAGGCTTTTCTGGCACTTGGCTCTTCTAACATCTCCTACAATAATGACTTAGAAGCAGAACTTCTACCCCTCCCCCTGCTTAATTTACCCATGTGCTTGTCCCAAATATGATGTTTTCTGTACAATATCAATTTCGGGCAAAATTAGCTTAAGTTTCTTATAACATGAAAAAGAAATTTACCTGCACAGCTGCATGGAGATATAAACAAAGACCTAATGCAAATTGTTTTGTGGTTACTTGCAAACTGTTTTTTTAACTAGAAACCTTTTGCATGTTAATCTTGCAAAGGTGAACTGTTATAATTCATGAAGTATGTGACCTGAAAACACTTATGTCAAATATTTATTTTGTTTGTATTTTTGTAGGAGCTTTTTTGGTAAATATGGATGCAGGTTATTATAGCAGTATCAATTGGAAATGAAGGAGACTTGGACGCATGTACCTACAAATTTAGGCTTGGCAGACCTAGTAGAGAATTGAAGGTACTGTGTTTCAGATGAGACTGGATAAGGGATTATGGAGTGCAAGTGAAATGACAGGCAGGGGCAGAGAGGTCAGAACTGCCATGTGGTTTTATTTGGGTTTACTAATGAACTTAGAGGAAAAAGCTGGTAGTCAGGCACAGAGAGTAAGGAGGAGTTAGGACTATAGTGAAAGGCAGAAAATACATCAAAGTATGAGAAAATTTGTAAGAAACTTTTTTATGCTCTACTGATGGCCTGTTTTGTGGCATCTGCTGCCTGCCTTTCCAGTAAGGAAGTTGTAATTGAGGTCTGCTGCAAAACTTGCAGAATAAAGACAGTGGGGGAAGCAGATCTGGGAAGCGTTTCTGGATGATGTGCTGTCAGGGATTATGGTTTGGAAACCATATACATAAGATTACTTCTGGTGTTAACTGGATCTTACTAAAGTACATTTCAGAAACAAGACCGTGTCAAGATTTTGCAGTACTTGATTCAGCCTGAATTTTCAAGGAATCACGTTAGCTGTGTGATTTTAGGTAAGGGCCTCAGATGAGAGCTTTCTGTAAGCAGTTGTCTTTAGCTTAGTTTATAGGTCATGAAGGTTTTAGTTTGCTAGATAACGACTCTGAGAGATTCTTGAATGTTGCTAATGAGCTTTGAGCTAATCAAAAGTCCTTGTCCTCTGGCTCAGGGCTCACTGCTATCTGAACGAACTGTTCCTGAAAATATACAGTTTCTCATTTCCAGAAGGCTGCTTGGAAACTTTTGGCTCAATACCTAATTGTGACCAAAGAAGCGACTGAATTGAGAGCTCATGGGATAATGCTGTTTCCTGTATTATGTGCTCTAGCCACTGAGGTGCTAGTGATTTTGCTAGGAATAGGCAGCATTCAGCTGCAACTTGAGGATTCAGTCACTGTGTGACCTACAAATGACAGACAGTGGTAGATGTTGAGATAATTGGACACTGCAGATCTTATCTGTAAGACGTTCATACTTTTTTACCAAGGTAGTGGATTCTGTCCGTGTCCTGTGTCTACTGGGAATCAAGTTTGAATTCATTTGCAAGTATGGTTTTACCACTTGAAAGTTATCTTGATTAAATGACATGTTCACTTGCCTTTAAAAGTGATTTGTTTACTGTACAATACACTAGCATTCCTTGTACTGCGACCTCACTTCACCTCAGTAAAGTATAGACTTGTAGAACTTGTGTACTAAAAAATACTGTTTATTAAATAAAATGAAGATTATGTATTTGATCAGAAGTGTAGGAAGTGATGAGTGACTGTGATTTATTTTTTTGTTAAACTAAGGTTGACTGCAGGATTTGGTTTTTTCTTTCAATTTTTTTTTTAAATTTTAATAAATTTCTGTGTAGAGCAAGCCTTCAGTCTGCTGACAGGCACTCTTAGTTAGAAAAGACGGCAAGTGTGTGTGAGTACATGTGTACCAAAACAGCTCAAAAAATTTTCACAAAGATTTCTGCTGTGGCAGAGAGTGATAGGAGCTGAGTCTGTATCTTCATGAACTGTGCAGCAGAAGTGTGATGAATGCATATAGTGTTTGTCTGATGGCTTTTATATTGAAAATAATAAATGTTTCATAATAAATTAATAATTGTAGTTGAATGTTTCAAATGTCTGTTCTTACATAGTTCACTTCTGAAATCCTAAATATGTGTTTGAAAGTGCTTTCCATTTTCTTATCACAAATATGATTTAAATTTTCAAGTAATGCAGCTGTGTGTGTAGTGGAAGACACTGGTGACCTTACTAAAGACCGAATTCAGGCCATTCGGCTACCATCCAAATGCTCTGCCAGCTTAGCTACTTGACCACCTGCTTCTGTTTTTCCATTCCCTTTGCAAATGTAGGTTTTGTTCAATTTCTGGCATCTCATCATTGCCTTTCATAAAAAGAAATTAAATTGGTGGATAAGGTCGGTACTGTAGACCACTTGGGTGTCTTTGTGACTCTTGTAGTCATTTGAATTTTCATCAGCCATTCAAGCATGGGCTTGTTGGAAAAGAACAGAGGATGATGCCTTCTGCACCTCCATGCTTGCTTTCCCCAACCATATTCCTACACTTCAGTTTGCAAGACTCAGTGGCAGCCATGTAGTTGTGCTCAGTCTCACTGTAGCTTTCCTGCTCTGCGTGAGCTTAGTGGTTGTCCTCAGTGGAAAACATCGAAGTAGTGCTGATGTGCTGTTGGAGTGTGTGGATATTCCTTTAAATGTTGAAACAGGCAGCTTAAATTCTTTGTTCATATCTTTTCAATGTGCAAAATTGAAGAAAAAGGAAACACTAGTCATAAATATGACTTTGAGACCTTATGGTAAATATTTTTGGGTATGAATCCCTTAACAGTAATCCCAATATAACTGGCATGCTGAATGGAGGATCTTCAGTAATGAGTTACATTCCCACATCTACTACTGATCTGCTCATTGACTACATCCAAATTACATGACCTCAGTGCCTGGTTGTAGAGCAGCACTGAAAAGCAGGCTGTCACTGCTGACTGAAAGCTTGTGTACTTGTTTCGTCTGACATAGCTGAGATAGTTCAGGACTTACGTCTGTGGTTGGTTGATGAAAACTAAAGGAAAAACGTGTGGCTTTTCTGTGGCTTCTCACTGTGTTAAACACTGCTGTTGGTTTCTAAAGTTTTTATCTCATTTTTATCACGACATATAACCATGATGTAGTGATTTGGGTGCACTTAATTTTAAAGTAGAAAAATCATAAATTACTTCTGATTTCAGTATAATTGCCAATGGATTGTTTTTATCTTGCACTTTAAAAAATGTGTCAGTCATGGAAAAAAAGTTGTCCCCTGCTTTTTTTCTGTTGCATCTGAAGACTGCATTTAGTGTTCCCACAGGCTTGGTCTAGTGGAGTGGGTAGGGTGAAATAGGAAGGTACTGCAGAAGCTGTGAAAATGTTTGATGAACTCTCACTTTCACTTTGTTTGTTTCCATTGCATTCTGTAAGACCTACAATAGATGTGATTTTTCAAAAGGTTGCTTGACTACCTGGACTGTCTTTTGCTGGTGGTTTAGGCAGGAGAAAAAAGTGGACTGACCAGGCACTGGCTGTGAATCTGATCTAATTATAGTAAGCTATGCACATACTTGCAGCATTGTCTGGATGAGTGTGATTTTTGTAATCTGGCAGTATTACTTGTTAGACAGATTAGTAACTTGGCAATGCTGAAGTGGGAACTTTGGTCTGGGAGGCACAGAGCCCCGAGTTTGAAAGCCACAGGTTCTAACATTTAAGAAGGTATCAGGTCTGTTAAGATCAGGGGATCTGGCATCAGGATGTGCAGATCCAGTGCGAGATGTCGAGGGCCTGCATGAGCTTTGTGTAGGTGTAGGGCTGAGAAGTTTGCTGGATTGCCATTGTAGTGTCTGCAGGTCCCCCAGACATTGTAGAGGGTTGTTATGAGGGTCCCAGTTAAGGTAGTGTTATCAGGAGTCAGTGTTATCGAGAAACTTAACTTCCTCTAAGCTGTCACGCTGTAGAGGCTTCAACAGAAATATTAAGAATTCTTTGAGCATATCTTACTGGTTTTGATAATTTATTTAACAGAAATGGAATAATTGAGCTCCCACTCTTAGCTTTCTACAGTAAATATTTATGTTCTCTTCTGGTTTTTATCTCTTGAGTACCGCAGATGAACTTCAGAGACAGTGTTCATTCATTTCTTTGCTTTCCTGCCCTTCTTTGTAAAAGAATCTACCATGGAACAAGCCCTCAAAGCAACATGATAAAACTTTATAAAAAAACCCCAAAAAACAAACCAAACCACCCCCACCAAAAACCCCCCAAAACACCAAGAAAAACAAAAATCCAAACCAAAACTCCACAAAACATTCCTACAACAAAATATAAACCAGTTCAACATCTACCACTTAGTATCTAGCATTCTGTTTTCAGCATATTAGATAGTGCAATTAAACAATACACATGGGAACAATTTTCTTTAGTTACTTGTGAGCATTTGGAGCCAAGTGTAAGGATAAATCTCTGGCTTGGTGTCATCTGATATAGGGGAAGATTTCTGTGTGTCCTGTTTATAGAGTTTTTGCTTCCCAGTTGGTAAAACACTGTATATTATAAAGATGGGTTAAGGAAAACATTACCTCTTTGAAACATTTGCTGTTATTGTCTTGTGCAAATCACATGCTGTCAGCTGGTTTGTTTTTTTTTTTTTTTTTGGTTTTTTTTTTTTTGGTTTTCTGTCAAATATAGATTATTCTTCTGTTTACAATGGTGTACAGACAAGTAGTGGATTGCTATATGCCAGCAATGTGCCACTGCAAGTCTGAAGTGGTAGTATCTGGATTACGACAATGAATAACAGCTTTTCTTGATATATCTTAGAGGGTGTTGGTAGAGCATCCAAGCTCTCCAGAGATTTAGTAATTTTTTAACTGGCTGTGTGTTTACCACACTCGGGCTTTAGCCTGGATAGATTTCAACACATATCTGCTAGGAAGAGAAGAGTTTAAAAAGGCAATGAGGAAAAACTAACATTGTTTTCAATTCATTATTGTAAGTCATCAATATAAAGCCAAGTTACGTTTTTGTGGCTAAATTAAGGCCTTGCTTCTCAAAATAAAAGCACAGATCTGGAAATTCTGTGATGCAATGCTAGTTTTGTCTTATTTTCTTTTAATACCTGTTTCAGTTTGGATAAGAGATGCTATCAAAGTCAAAAGCAATTAGGTGTAACAATTTGGTTTGAGATCTGACCATTTTTATGCCCTACCTTGTTACATTATTAAAAGAAGAAACAGGGTCAATGTTCTCTTTGCTGTTCTCTAGACAGTGCCACTGGAGAAGGAGACTGAGACTTATCCTGTCTTAAAGATTTGACCACTGACTTTATGTCACTATGATGTGAATGTGCTATACATGAGGTACTGATAATTTTTGTGTAGTCTGGAGAAAGAGTGGTCTTGTTTCTCAAGCTGTTCTCAAGACCCAGAAGAGTTTTCAGTGCATGAATAAATCATCAGTGAATTAGTTTTGTTGTGACAGATTGTCTTCAGTGTGAACGGCCAACATTTTGTGGGGGCGGGGTAGGTTGGGTTTGTGTGGTCAGGTTTTCCTAGCGATACAGGGGTGGATCTTTGATATGCTGCCAGAAGCTTCCCCCATGTCTGATAGAGCCAATGCCAGGCAGCTCCAAGACAGACCCACTGCTGGCCAAGGCTGAGCCCACCAACAGTGGTGGTAGTGCTGCTGGGATAATGTATTTGACACCAGAAAAAATTGCTACATGATGGCAGAGATCCACCTGCAGCCCATGGAGGAACCCATACTGGAGCAGGTGGATGCCCAAAGGTGGCTGTGACCCTGTGGGAAGCCCATGCAGGAGCATGGCTCCACAAGGCTCCTGGCAGGACTTGTGACCCTGTGGAGAGAGGAGCTGGAGCTCTGTGCTGGAGCAGGTTTGGTGGCAGGACTTGTGACCCAGTGGGGGACCCATGGTGAAGCAGTGTCTTCCTGAAGGACTGCACCCCATGGAAGGGACCCACACTGCAGCAGCTGGTGAAGAGTTGCAGCTTCTGGAAAAGTTTGTGGACTGTCTCCTGTGGAAGGGACCTCTCCATGCTGTAACAGGGAAAGTGTGTGAGGACTTCCCTGAGGAGGAAGAACAGCAGAGACAAGGTGTGGTGAACTGACTGCAGCCTCCTTTCCCTGTCTACCTTAGCTGCTGGAGAGAATCAATAGTGAACATTTACAGTGAAACCAAGCCTGGGAAGACGGGGGAGGAAGGTGTTGAAGATTGAGTTTTGTTTCTCATTATCCTGCTCTGAATTGGTTGGTAATAAATTAAATGAGTTTTTCCCCTAGTCAGGTCAGTTTTGCCCATGATGGTAATTGGTGAGTGATCTCTCCCTGTCCTTGCCCTGACCTACAAGCCTTTTGTTCTATTTTCTCTGCGCTGTCCAGCTTAGAAGGGAAATGATAGAGTGGCTTAGGTGGGCACTTGGCCTCCAGCCAGGGTCAGCCCGTCACAGAGGGGAATGGGGCTGATGTGTTTGGAAATACTTATTGCACAAAAAAAGAAACAGTGCTGTCAGGTCATTTATTTTGGGTCAGTATTTATATACTTCTATAAAGTGTGGACCTAGAAAGGCCTTGTTAACGAAGGCAGACTTCATGACAGACAGATCTGTAGTTCCAAGAAGGAACAAAACTTTGATTTACCCATTGCTATCAGTCAGACCAGAAGCTGGGAAGGGAGGGAGCAGATGGTAAGGACAAATAGACAAGGTAAAATTGGGATTTCTTCAAAAATGTCCTCTTGTCCTCAGGTGTTTTTAAAATATGTTTATATCCTAATGGCATTTCTGCTTGATATGAAGATTTTGGTTGTATCAGTAATGCAGGATTGGCATTAACATTTTCAGCAAGACCAGAACTTTTTGTCTGACAACAATACTTCCATATTTTATTAGATTTGTTACAGTAATCCTCAAAAAGTTCTTTTTTAGGCTCAATGAGGTATATATGCCCTGCAGAGGCACTTGCTTTTGCAAGAGTAATAGTTTGCCTTAGATTTTTTTTTTAAATTGTGTATTTTCATCATTTTTGGTTTTTTTTTTTTAAGGTGCTAACACTGTCCTGTGTTTCAGATAGCACTGAGATTCTGCATCCTTAACCGTTAATATGAAAAACCTGTTAGTTCTCCCATTTGACTTGAAAATTAGAGATTTTTCCCTGTACTTAGAGGAACACAAAAGGTCTGTTGGTTTTGAGCAACACTCAACAGTTATTTCTAACATGAAACAGTTATTTCTGAAAGTGATAGATAAAAGGAGACCTTGAAGTCCACCACTGTTGAGCTTCAGGTGTTTCACCTCTCTTGAGACTTCTTTATTAGCTACATCCATTACTTTGTTATACTCTGCATGTAGTTTGGAGATACAAAGCAGCAACAGATAGAAGAAGAAAAATGTTGGAAAAAAGCTGAATTTGTAGGATGAAGCCAGAGCACAGACATGTAAGAATGTGAGCTTGAAACTGTCAGGGAAAGTATTTGAGAGGGAAGACTTGGGCACAACAGAAGTAGGATTGAGAGGAAAGACTGACTACCTTTCTGCCTTTGGCTGTTTTCTTACTCTGCTTAAGCCCATGGATGTGGGAAGATAATTGAATTAGGAATGTCACCTGTTGTCTGTGGTTTATCAGAAGCCTCATTATTAGCTATCATAAAGTAGAGGACAGTTAGGATGAGATTATGTGCAGCTGGCACTGCCAGGCTGAGAATGTGGGTGCTCTGTGCAGGCATGTCGTTGTTTTCTGCTGATGTCCTGGATTGCTACTGCCTTTTGCAGCCTGAGCTAAGCAAGTGTGCTCAGCCCTCTTGTAACATCTTCCTTGGTTAATCCCCAATTTACTCCTGTGTTTCCAGCTCTCTTCTTCAGGCTCTTCTTGCATGCCTTGCAGCAGGTCACTGTGGAGAGAGTTGGTGACAAGAAGACAATGAAACTGATTTGAGGAATTCAAAGGTTGGAATTACAAAAGCAGACCCATCTCTGGCCGGAGCTTCCGGAGAGGAAGTGAGAACAGTCTAATGGACAGATGCTGTCCAGGACTCTTTGTTCCAACCTGTTCAGTTATTTTTCATCCACATTCTCTCATCCCTCTGGTGCATGTACTGGAGCCCAGGCTTGATAGAGACAGACTCCTGTTGCTTCTCTTAAGTTTTTGATTGCCTGGCAAATGCTGAGACATACATGTACCTCTCATCCCTCAGGTCCTCTCGATACCAGCTTGGAAGGTGGTGGAAAGGAACTGCAAAGACAGTTTTTCCTAATACCTGCATGTACTAAGAAAAGCATTTGCGATATTCTTTGATGCAAATATTGGGAAGGCTTCAAAATTTTAAGTATAGCATATTTTCATGTAATAGTTTTTAGAGTTCTATAGGATGTCAACAGTGGTGGCTTAAAAGCTATAATGAAATATATTTTGTACATAGCGTGCATAAGTCCCGAGGACTTCAGGCTCAACTGTGATAGAAGTAATAGCCTTTATTGTGGTCCTGAGGTCTCCACCCTCATTCATACCTTATTTTTATGCCTTAAAATGACCACACTTGTCTTCAGTATGAATTCCTTGTACCTACAGTCACAAAGCATTAGTGGATTGGTGTAAAGTGTACTTTGAGGGCTACCTGAGCTCTGTCCAGCAGTGGATAACCTGAGGCCAGAGGCTGCACCAGGTAATTGCTAAGAATAAGTTCAGAAATATAAACCTTCCAAGTCATGATGTGAGCTCTAGACTTAAACTTGAGAACACTTTGAATACATCATCAAAACACTTGTATAAACTCTAAATTATTATTTCTCTATTAACATTCACTGCACACTTGACTAGACAATACACACATATATAGGCTGAGGTTTTTGTGTGTCATGCAGTGTAAATGATGGAAGACAGCTATACTGGGCTATTGGGGAGTTTAGTAGGTTAGTGCCTTAGTCAAGCCTCAAGGCTGAGTGGCACATGAGAAAAAGATTTTCAAGGGGCTGTCTCACTCTTGTGAGAAGTGGTCATCTTTCTATGTTTCACATAATGCCAAAAGCTGTCACAATTTTCAGCTAGTCTCAATGCATTTGGGTGTGGAAATAGTGGAGTGAATATCATTCTTTATTGTCAACCTGAAGTAATACTTCAATACAAGTGAAAATACTTGGCCTTACCTAAACCAGAGAAAGAGGGAAGAACTTGTCTTTTTACCATAGACACAATCCATAAAATTTTATTTTCATAAGCAGTTGATTATTTTTAATAATTCATAGATATAAATATATAGTAAAACCCAGACCATTGGAAAAAATTATTGGTGTAACTTCAAGTAGATATATTAACAAGTAATTTTGATGAAGTGTTATAATTTAATTGGCAGCTTCTCTCGTAATTAGCAGACAATTTCTTTCCTGCCTAAATAGAATTTTTTTATATTAATGAATGTAATGTTAATCAAAAACACTTTAACTCATAAAAGCAAGCTAGTGAAAAGAAATAATTACTGCAAGCTACAAAGACTCAGGCTTCTCAGTTAATTTTAATGACTGCTTCTAAAACTCCTGGAAGAAGAGCTTGGAGATTTGTTTTTAACATTAAACTGTCTCCATTTCTCACCATACAGAGAATAAACTGCTATGTGATAGTTTTCAAAATCAGTTGTAGTGAATTTTTTTCCAATGTGTCTAGCATTTCTTGCTGTATCAATGTACGTATAGTACAGACTTTTTTTTGTACTGGACTTGTTTGTGTGCATGATGATTCAAATGATTGACAAAATGAAGTAGGGTCTTTGTATTTTAAAAAGAGGAATTGTGATAGAGATGAGCCTTGTTAAACATCTTTCCTGTCTGCATTTATTAATCTGTGCCAATATTTCTGTAAGATATGAGAGTACCATTATCTTATGGTGGAATAAATGCCAGTCTCTTTTTCTACAAATTCTTTGCAGGGAAAATTTGTTCTATTACAGTAGACAATGCTCAATGTAATGATTTAAAACTCTTACGAAGCGTGGAAGCGGTCTTAAATTTTTGATCTACTCTAGAAGCAAAGTGATGTTTGCTTTCTTTTTTTCCACAATAATAGTAGAACTTAAATGTTAAAAGTATCCATTTACCTTAGCAAATATATAGGATTTTGTTTAAGAAAAATTACTACCCTGGACAGATTGAGAGAAGACATTCAGAGCAGCCCAACAGAGAGGACTTGGGATTCTCATGGCTAAAAATCTGGAGATGAGCCAGCAGTGTGTGGTCACAGCCCAAAAGGCCAAATGTATCCTGGGCTGCAGCAAAAGCATTGTGGGCAGCAGGTCAAGGGAGGGGATTTCGATGTTCCTCTCTGCTCTGTTGAGATCCCACCTGAAATGCTACTGCCAGCTCTGGGGTCTTCAAGACCAGACAGGCCTGTTAGAGTGGCTCCAGTGGAGGGCCATGAATATGGATAGAGGGCTGGAGCCCCTGTCCTGCAAAGACAGGCAGGGAGAGCTGGGGTTGTTCAGCCTGAGGAAGGGAAGGCTTTAGGGTCACTTCAGGGCAGTCTTCTACTACCTATAAAGGGAGCTTATAAAAAAGAGGAAGAGCAAGCAGATAGTGGTAGGGCAAGGGGGAATGGCTCAAAGTGGCGAGAGATTTAGATTAGATGGTTAAAATAATTTTTTTACTCAGAGGGTAGTGAGGCACTAGAAAAGGTTGGCCAGTGAAGCTGTGGATTCACCATTCCTGAATGTGTTCAAGGCCCAGTTGGAGCGGACTTTGAGCAGCCTGATCTAGTAGGTAGCATCCCTGGCTATGCTCCTGGGATTGGAACTATATGAGCTTTAAGGTTCCTTCCAACCCAAAGACGTTGATGATTCTGCTGCTATTATCTTATTTTTTCCTCCTGCCACTTTCTGCAAAGAAGTGCCAGCATAGGTTGCAGCAGACTTTCTCTTTTCTTTCCTTGACTACATGCCATATAAAGTTTTATGCTCAGTGAATATTGACAAGCATGTAATTATGCAAAGCTGTTAAAATACCCAGTTATTACACCTTGCTTACCAGCATTTTTGCAGCAAGTTTTCTCCAACTCTTCGTTGCAGTCCCTTCATCGTCTTTGTGAACTTCGTCAACTTTTGGGTGCCTTCCAATATGTTCATGTCTGTTGCCCTGTGGAGCCCAGAAATGGGTACAGTTCTGTCTGTTTCACGTGTCCACCCCCGGTGCTGAATAGAGGGGAAGGATCACCACTCTTGCTGGCAATACTTTGCAGCTCAGGGTACCATTGTGCTCACAAGGGCACACTGCTGGCTCATGTTCAACTTGGTTCCACTGAGACTCCCAGATACTTCTCTGCCAAGTTGCTTGCTAGATATTTGCCCCCTTGTCCCTGTATATACTGGTCCCTGGGTTGTATTCTTTCCCAGGTGCAGGGCTTTGCAATTCCCACGGCTGAGTTTCAGGATGTTTCCATCAGCCCATTTCTGCAGCCTGTTGAGGTCCCCCCAGATGCCCTCTCTCCAGTTTTTGTCATCAGTCACCTTGCTGAGAGTCCGCTCTGCCCGTGTTGAGCAGGGTTGTGGGTAGTCTTGGCTCCTGGGGTACACCACTAATTAGCTGCCTGCAGCCTGACTTTCTGCCACTGGCCACCACTCCCTGAACACAACCCGTGGCTTGCCCATCCAGACAGCTTTCATCCACCTTGCTACTGGCTCGTCCTGGCTGCACTTTATCAGCTTCTGCAGGACAGTCTTACAAGACATAGTGTCAAAGGCCTTACTGAAGTCCAGGTAGGCGCTAGCCACTGCTCCCCTCTTGACTAGCAGGCCAGTCACTGTAGCAGGATATTGTGTAGGTATGTGCCTGTACATGTGTGTTTGTTTGACTTGTAACTTTGTTTTACTTGTAACGAGGTTTGTTTCAGAATCTGCACTGTATAGACCATAAATCTCTTCCTAGGCTTCTGCACTTGAAGCTATTAACTCTACTAGTTAAGATAAATGACTAATTCTATTCTAAATAGGAATAAATATATTTTATTAAATGTGGAATGCCTTAATGATAAATTTCAAGCTTTGAAACATCTTCAACTATTTAAAATTATTTTTTTAAAAAAATCATGAGAAATACCTAAGGAGTGATCTGCTGTAGCTACTCCTGCTTAGTCTCATCATACATGATTAAGCTGATTTTAACTAGCCTTACACTGCTCAATTAAAATATAAAATTATAAAAAGTCCTACCACAGCTTTCTGCCTTAAGGCTTAATATAAGCAAATCTGAAATGAAACTTAAGCTTGAGAACAGCATTATATTTTTTCCCATCTGTTAAAAACAAATAACCTCCCCCCAAAGCAGCCCACAGTTGCTATGTTACCACAGAAACTAACTTCCTACTGTAGGGTTTCAGAAATGGATGTGTTTTATGTGCACACTTGAACTGATTTACCTGCAGCAAAAGCAATGGTAAATATACTGTGTGAAGGTAACCTTAAACCTCTTGCTTAAGTACTTTTTGTGTAAGTCTTCGCAATGAGAGAGTTTATCCAATGATATTTTATAATGCATTTCTGTTGTACTTGTCATATAGAACAAGGCTTTCTGCTCTTGTGGCTGGCTACCTGCTTTTTCTGAAGTTATAGAAATAAATGACAAAAAAAAAAGTCCTTTTAAGTGAGATTGCCCTTCTGTTTCTTCCGTGGCCCTTGACAGTGTTTGGAGCAATGAAGTCTCTTACAATCTCCTCTTTTGCTGTCATTTAGCTCAGTTTTGGCTTTTTTATTCAGTAGTACTTTCACTGAATTTTCTTGGGTCACTTCATTTATGGGCTTTATTTCACTATGCTTGTGTGTCTCTTAACTGAATTTGTAGGAGGAAAACTTGGTAAACTAAGTACTTTCAGTTTAAAGTATTTTAGGTAAGGTATCTTCACTTTGCACAGTAGTGAGCTACTGAATTTATAAATAAATTGAAGTATGTAAGGCATGACTGAAATATAAGGTAATCTGGAATATTTGCATTATCATGTAGAAATGAATGCCCTTTTCTAGGGGAGTTTGCTGAACTGTAGCTCATGGTCTGTGGCACATGGTTACGTCTTCAGATACAGAATCTTCCTAAAGTCCTGCTTGTCTGATCTTGGACCTCAGAGGTGGCCATCAGGCACATGGGGATATCAGGTGGGAATACCTCTCCCCACACTATCTTGTCCCCAAGCTTTGAGTCTGTCTGTGGAAGGTGATGCATGCATTACTGAATAGCTAATATTCCTGATTGCACACAAGGAAATAAAGACCAGTTTTTTACCTCCATCACTGACGAATTTCTATGCCTTTTTCTCTCTTTGCACACTCAGCAAATAACACAGACTTAGTAAAGAAGCTGTCCTTTGTAGCATCAGATGCAGAATGTCTCAAAAATTTTTCATATTTATAAACAGTGATTTAAAGATTACTTTCATGTTGAAGTGGGGGAAGCATCTCTTTTTGTCTTTGACATAATGTCATCAGTAGATGCTGCAGCCCAGCAATCACAGTGCAGGAGATGTGATGGGACAGCTGCTTTCTTCTGTTCTGCTTTACAGCTTGCAGCTTCCAGAGTGCTCACATCTGTGCTGGGCAATGGGCTGAGAGCATGACTTCATTATATATCCATTCTTAGAGCTCCTAAAGGACAGGTCTGAGGAAAAGACTTTGGGCAGGATCCTGTCAGACGTTATTGTAGCTGAAACAAAGGTACAGAATGGTGGGGGTTGGTGTGCCTGAGTATTGGTGCAATATTTAATTTGTAGGTTTTTCAGGGGTTTGAAGTATTTTCTCTATACAAACAAAATTGATCTGGGGGAGATTGTTAGAGTTTCTTCAGGACACTGATAACTGTCGGCCAAGTATAGAATCAGATTGTTTACAATTAACATTTAATTAACCTTACACTCTTTATCACAGGCTTCTTATTTCAATATTTAATGGAGACAAAACCTCTAGCTGCCCTTTTCAATTTTGACAAAACCCAAATAAATTTCTTTAGGGATTAAAAAAGGTATTTTAGGGACTTCCACTGTGGGATTTGCATTGTTCATTTACGTCCCTTAATTAATGTCTGGCTGCTGTCAGCCACAAATTGCTTGCAGTATAGTTTTAGCCATAGTAATTATGCTATTATGTACAGGGCCTGAGATGAGAATAAGGAAATTGTGTTCCATTTCTATCTGTTCCTCAGTTTTTTTTTTATGACACACAGCAAATCACCAGATCTCTTTATATGCTCATTTTTAAGCCTAGGAAAAAAATTCTATCCTTACATTTGTGAAATATTAGAAGTTACTTCTAGAAGGGTAATTGACAGATACTGGATGTATTTTTTTACTCCTTCAAAATGTTTCTATTTAGGTTCAGAGGAAAGTAATAGATTAAACTCCTAATTTTTATATTTTTGTATGAAAGGGAGTTTCTGGATGTCATGGTTGAGATTAAGTGTAAATAATGTGTATTATGAAGTTCTGAAATGTAACTCTGTGTGAAAGTATCTGCTTGCTAAATAATCAAAACAGTAAACAATGTTTGGTATATTTTAGTTGGGTTCTTCTCTTCCCTTTTTACAATGTATAAGTAGATGATGTTTATCCTTTGTAAGTTTGTGTAACTGTATAAGTCTGTATTTTTGGAATGTCTGGAAACAATATGCCTCCAAAAAAATGAAATGTGATAGCTTTGTAACATCATAATTAATAAAAAATTATATATTTGACAAAATGTTGTATTCCCAAGATCAGTTGTAATTATTTGGAGATAAACCGCTAAATATAGGGCTTTCTCTATTTTTTTTTAACTTTAGAGTATAGGGTACTTGAGCAAAATAGAAGGAGGAAAAAAGAGTGATTCTTTGTTATTCAGTCCTATTTTAAGTGTACTTACTCACTTCCAGTGCAAGGCTTTAATTTGACTTTTGCTCAGAAGAAAATGAATTATTTTGGGGAGAAGATTTGTGATGCCACAGAACCTGACTCACAGGGAGGAGCTCCCTTCTGTCAAAAGTACTTGATCGTTGTGTAAGATGCACCATACTAATGTTTACCCAGGGAGTCTATTATTTTGAAATTATTGCCATGGACAAACCCCAGCTGTGTGTGGATAGCAAGGAGCCATTGTATTTACATGGCAATTGTTTTTTCTGAAGGCATATTTTGAAGTAGCAGAATTAATTGAGGTCAACTGCTTGGCTGCTTTATGCAGGCGCAGTTCCATTAACTTGAGCTTCTCTTGTGGTAAACTTACCCTTGTATGATAAAAATTTATGGCCCTAAGGCTTTTTATTTTTTAAAAGGATTGAGCATGGACATATGCTTCTTTGCATAGAACAGGGAATTTTCTTTCTTATATGGAACTGTTTGCTCTTTGGTCAATGTTTGATGAATGGAGTGGTGGGGAGAATTCTTGATGTGGTTACTTACGTCACAGGTAAAACGCATTTAAATTTATTAGCTGAATACATTCTGTCTGACCTAGGCAGTCTTCACTGCCAGCCTCCATTTTTCTGTGGTGTACCCTTAAATGTGAGGAAGAATTAGACCATTTTCTCACTGCTCAATGGGTTTTTTGTATTTCCTGAATCCTCCACAAGAAGTAGGGTTGAGGGGAACATGCATCTCTGAATTTGAACTAATTTGTCTGTGACTTGACTGAGTGGCAGATCTGTACCTCCTCACGTGGCTGGGCAGTACTTCCCTTGGCTCCACAAAAGCAAAACGGCTATTTCAGTTGGGTGTTGATGGCTAAGTTCTGAACAGTGACTGAATGTTTATTCATGTTAAAACAAGTATATTTTATGTAGGCGATGAAATCAGACATTTGTACTAGAATTAAGCAGGGAGGGAGAAGAGAATAAATCTCATTTTTATTGAATAGTGTGCTACTAAATGTTTAAAAATTTCACTAGATCTGATAAGTCAGCATGTAAAAGTTATAAATGTACTGTTTAAAGGTGTATCTCCACTCTCTATATTTGTTTCTGCTAGCAAAGGAGAATGAGATGAAGGACAGAATGATGGATTCTTTAAAAGACTATTTAACTTTAGGTGATAATATTTAAATCATTCACCAAACTACCCATTCTATTTTTATTGTGCCTGGGTTTATTCTTTGAACAAAGCAATTCTTGAATCCTTTTGTAATACCTTTTGGAAAAAAAAAGTCAAGGGTTTTGACTAAATTTGAACACTTGGGCTAGTCCTGTCTGATAGGAACCGCAGTAGTAATTTTCAAGTGATAAGAACTGTAAAGGAAATATCACAAGTTAAGTTTACACTTACTTAGCTGTGTTAGGATCTATTTCCTTATTTCTGTAATGAATTTATGATATTCAGCAGAATTTTAGTTTTTCAAGTGAATTTCACTAGGTCAGGATGTCAGTAGCTTGATATCAGTTGAATTCCTAATACAGCTTCTGTATCTAAATTTTTAATTAATTTAGAAAGAAGTACATTGCATTATTTTCCTGTGCTCTGTACTTTAAAGATTTTTATGTGCTACTTGGGTACAACTAAACAGTGCCTTACCTAGCCATTTAGGTTTCATTTTGTCCTTTAAAAATGAGAAATGTCTTTTTCCTAAGAAGGATTTAGTTTCAAATATGGAAATTAGCATTTCAATAAATTTACTTGGGTTTATAACATATACTGAACTACTGTAGAACATTAAAACTATTTTTAAAATTGTAGTAATTGTGTGTGTGTGTGTGTGTTTTATGGTCTGGTCTTAAAGATCTCTTGTCCTCTTTGTAATATCAAGTGTGTGGTGGTGATAATGAGTTGAGCATATATATATGGAGGGAAGTATTACTCCTTCATTTTTTGTTTGTTGTTTTCCCTTTTAAGAATTGCTGTGGAAGATGTTCTTGGAAGGAAGATATTTTCAGGTTTTGTCACTGAGCAATTTCTAGGATATTGAGTAAGAGTAAAAGAAAACATTCAATCTTTTGGCATGTTATAATGCGAAGAAAAACAATACCAGAATAGAAGAAAGTACTAAAAGGAGACTTTAATATGTGATTTCATGCTAAGTATGTGAACTAGGATGTGCTTTTTCAAAAGCTTCCAAACTTAATTAAAAGAACTAACTTGGTAAACTAAGGCCCTTTGGAAATAGCACATCTTATCCACTTTTTTTTGTATGACTTTTCTGGGTGAAACTTCACTCTTTTGTTCCCATTATACTTATGTTTCCATGATTAAGCAATGACTTTGCATACAACTTTTTTGATGTGGGTTTGCTTTTGCATTCACACACTCTGCAGGCAAAGAAAAGAAAACAAATATCAAAGACTATAAAAGTAGCAGAAAACTGAGATGGATTACTTAAATGTTGTTGACATCTAGAATAGTGGCTCTCAAATTAAATTTTAGAGGCCTTACTGTTGCAGAGTCTCCATGTCAAACTGAACAAATTCAGACTTTGAATTCTGCAATAATGAGATATTCTCAATGGCACTTCTCAAGATGGCAGATTCTCAGAATCATTAGGTTACCTGGGAATTATGGGACTATTTTTACTATTTATGTTGTAGAAACTATGGAGTTGGTGCCCATGAGAATAAAACTTTTGAGTAAGGGCAGAATTTTCTTTTTACTTCTTCTACAGTTTTTCTTGAGTGTCTGTTTGTGAATGCAGCTCTTCTATTATTTATTATTTCTCCTGATAATTGGGTGTGTTTAATATATAAAAACAAACATTAAAGAAACAGTTTGCAAGATGAGAAAGACCAAGCCAGGCAATAGAAATGTGAGGAATGAAATCTGTGGAATAGATAGCTGTTATTATTCATGGTGTGTTGGGATATAGAAGTAAAAAATTCATCTTATGAATTCTGGTGGAACTGATAGCCATGACAATGGTGGCTAATACAGACTGGACTGCAATATAATGTATGGTAAAACGTATTGAGGAGGTAGTTTTGTGGAGGGTTATTTCAAATTTTGCCACTGAACAGTTTGAGTTGTGTCACTTGAGATATGTAATTCTTGGTTTTATGAAAATTATAGCTTAGTGTAATGCATAATAAATGAATCTCAGCACATAAGTCTCCCAAAGTAATTTCTTCTTTTAACATTCCTGCTGCTCAATTGGATATCTTTCAACTGTTCCATTTTTCCATTTGATACAAGCAGCTTAACCTTACCATATGCAACAATCCCTTCCCTTTATTTTCTTGCAAAGTGTTGCATCTGATCACTTTGAACTGTTTCCTATACCTACTTTGTGTGCTGTTCTTGGGCTAGAGATTTGGCTATTAGAACAGCAGTAAATTGCTTTAAATTAACCAAAATCAGAAATATTCAAGCAGGGTGTAGTAGGAGCTCAGGAAAGTAATTATTCATCAGAGTTTTACAGACAGACTGCTTCACTTCTATATGTTAACAACATGTGGAAAGCTCTCAATGCTTCCATTTGTGACCTAAACATCAAGAGTATAAGGCTTAAAACTTAAAAGGATTGACTTGTTCAGCTGTGTTTATTCTGTTTCTCAGTTGCCCTGAAAGTTTGTAAGGCTATTAAAGAAACCACATTGCAAGTTAAATTAATAAATTACATAGGTATGGCAAATGTTCACTTTTTATTAAATGAAGGTAAAAAGAATAGCCAGCAATTTTTTTTTATTGTGACCCCCAGCACTCCACCACCAATTTAATAATCTATAATTAGAAAATATTGACTAAGTCGCCACAAAAAATAAAATAAAATACTCAACCGAGATGCTGACAAGAAATGGAAATTGAAAAGTTGAGGTAGAATGTGTATATGAAAAAAGTCTTTATCATTGATAATACTATTATTGACTGTGAATAAAATTGAGCTGGAAGAAAACTACCTCTATTTCAGACATGCTAAGAAAAAAGAGCTTTTTTCTTTTTTGCACACAAGAAAATTTTAAAATGGAAAATTATTTCTTACAGATGGACCATGTAGACTTTCTTGTAGGTATATGAAAACTGCATTTTTAATTGGAGGAGTGATTAATTTCCAATAAGCCAGGGTCTGTTTCAGTGGGAGGTGTGAAGAGAGCTTCTTGGGAGACACAGAACCTACAAGTGGGGAAAGACTCTTCACTTGTTACAGGATAATGGTTATCACTTAGAACCTGGGGGTTTGTGTTCTTTCAAAATATTTCTAATTTTAAATATTTCATCTTATGCTGTTGAGGACCCTTGCAAATGTTCTTTTCTTTTGGGGGGGCAGGGGGGCAGTTTTACTAAGTGTGTGCCTTCTATTTCTTGTAATTAGAGAGAGTAATTATTGTATAAACAAGTATTTCTATATAAAGAGGTTATTTTCTGTTACCAGTTTTAATTTAGTTGCATTGTCTACATCTAATTTAATGAGAAATGTTGAATAGATGTTCCTGACCTACTTTTTCTATGCTGTTCATTATACTGTATATCTGTACCATGTTGCCTCTTTAGGGACTTTATTTTTCAATGGGAACAACTCCTTCTTTACTCCTTCATTGAAATACATTTCTACTGCTCTAATCTAAAATTTGCTTTGGCTAAACTAAGAACCACAGCTTCTTAGTCCTCAGAGAACATAATTGTCATATTGTCAGTCCTCAGAGAACATAATTTTCCCTTTCTGGCTATTGGTAAGAAAGCTTTTGCAAGGAGATATTTTCTCCAGGGAAATAGTCTCTTCTGCTTTTTTCATATTTCACTGACAAAACAGGCTGCTGTTATGAGTGGGAATACCTTGCTGTAGGTGAATTCTCTTACTTCTAGATACTTTACCCCTATTTCTCTCACCCTCTGGCAAGATGAAGATTTTTTTTCCAGGATAGAAGAATGAGCTTTCCTTTATTTAGATACTAAATTACATGTGTGCAATTGCCCTTCTGCCCTCAAGGTAAGATCAGTCATAGATAAAAATCACAGCATGATGTGACTTTATGACTATTTTCCTTATTTCTTGAGTTTGGTTCAGAAGACTTATGGAAGTGTGAACTTCTTTCTGCCTCTTCAGACAGTTTGCTTACAACTAGGAAAGCTGGCACTGGGATTGGTCCTAAGCAATGGCTAGTGTTGAATTTGGGGGTTCATCTGGAGCAACTGTTTACTATGATCTTTCAGGTACTACTTCAGTTCTCTAGACAAATTGGTTTCTGATAGTGGCTTTCTCTTTCCTGCCCATGCATTAGATTATATGGATCTTACTTATTCACTGACTCACTAATTCAAGGTACCATTTCAGTGGATGTTTGGTAGGTACCTCAAATTCACATGACTTATTTTTCTACTGTTACTTCTTTGTGGTAGACAGTAACTGCTCTGCCACACATGGCTTAGTGGGGGCTGGTATGGGCAAAGTGTGAGATTTCTTTTGGCTTTTGTGTATATTCACTATTATGGACAAAACTTAGTTATGTTCACAGCAATAGGCATGGATACAATTAGGAAAAGGGACTTCTGTGTGTTTCTGTATATTGGGAAACTGTAAACTAATCATGTGGGTAATCTTTGCCCGATAATGGATTGGACCTGCTCATCTCTCAAAATCTCAATATATAAGAGATTATAGATCTTAGATTAGGTTAAAAATTCAAGAATGAAATTTAAATATAAAAGCAAACTACACTTGCTTTTCAGAAGACAGTCCATAATAGGGAAAAAAAAAATGGGTTTAACTTCCTCTTCAGAAAATGTTTAGGGAAGAGAGGGAGGAAGATATCCACTATACCTTAGTTTAACTCCTTAATTATTTTCTGGCTCGCTGCATGTGTGAAATAAAATCAAAAGAGATGCTCAAGAAAATAGACAAAGAAATACTTCAAAAATTCTGTCTCTCTAGAGATTCTTCTGGGAAATCATGGAGAAATGGCTAGTTTTATTTTTTCAAAACCAAAGTCTGGGATCAAGAAGAATATTAGGCTATTTTGTTCAAAATTGCGGCCTGGAACAGGTATTCTGAGATGGCAGCATGTCTGTATGTAGAGTGCAGCAACTGCTGCATTACTTGGAAGTCAGCAGAGCATGAGACAGTGCAGCACAACAGGGCATGAGCCCAGCACTGCCTGCTGCATGTCCCTGTGTTGATGTTGGCTGCCTGGCTTGGATAGTCACAGCCATAACTATGGAGAGAAGCAGAGGGATCATAGGCCTCTTGTAACCTTTCCTGCCTGGTGGTGCTGCACTTGTGTGACTGTATGGAAAAATTGACCTGGAAGCAGCTGTTTGGACTTGCTTTAGCAACACAGTAATTGTAAGCCCTAAAAATCTATCTTCCAAACAGCAATTACTGATAGCTTCTGAGTAGGAGTCATGTTCCTTGTCCCAGTTCATATATGGGTCTGTGTGTCAATAGGTTCATGAGAAGTTTTGTGTCTTGGGCCTGTGCTGGATGGTAACGGTGAGCATCTCAGCTTAGGAGGAGAGAGGTAGACATAATAGAAACGTATCATGGTATGAGAGATTGCAGGGCAATACAAGTTATTTGCCCAGTAATCATGAGGGGGTGCTCAGAAGTGGGATGTCATATTGAAGAAATCTAGTTTGAAATCAGGTGAAATGTGAATTTCATGCTGTAGAGAATGCAGCTACAGGGCTGTCATTTCAATGTAGCTCCATGGGAGAGAACGGAGGTTGGGGATGCAGCTCAACCCCCAGCTGTAATGAGCTTCTGTAATGATTATGAAATACTTCTGTCTTCCTACTCCCTCACAGGGAGTGATACTGACAGTGTTGGTTCCTTTTTTTCCATCATGGCACATTTTGAAACCAAATTATTTTTAGAAACCATTCTCTTGTGTTCTTCGGAAATGTAGCCTATCCCTTTTGGAACATGTAACCATGTTCATATGCTCTGGAGTCCTTTGTTTTTTTGAAAGAGCTGTGGAAAATGAGCTTTTAAGGGGGGAAAGTAGAAAAAAAGTGGATAATTTTTAATTTTTGTAAGCTTTTTTTTACTGTCTTCATTTTGTTTCCTGCAGGAGACTCTGAAATCTGAAAAAAGCTGAAGCTGTTGAGACAGAAATTTTCTTAGTACCAGGGTTGCTTTTTATAATAACGTTTCCATGAATATGCAAATTCAGAATAATTGTGCACATGATGAAGAAACAAGGCAAGATGTAAAGAGTGTGTAGATAAGCACTAAATCAGTACACAGCTGAGTCAGTGGCTAGTCTGAAGAAAATATCAAAAAAATGCTATTGTTTATTCCTTCTATGTAGTTAACATGGAAGTACAGGAAATAACAAGACTGTTCAAGTTTATTATGCCCATTATTCCTCCTCTCTGTCCTCCTTAATGTTAATTTTCTCACTTACTATGGGGTTACTGTTACCAAAGTGGTAATAGTGTTCACAAAACAAGTGCTAGTGAGGCTTAAAATACGGAATGTCTGTGCACTTTCTCTCTTGTCTGTCTAGAATCTGCCTGTCTCATTTGTGAAACAATTTTTTTTCTGTATCTTCTGAGATATCTTGGTGATAAGCTGTGTATTTGAGCGTCAGTGGCCTTGTTGATGTGCTAGTTGGTGAGCACTCAACAATGTGTGCAGTTCAAAGCAGCTCCGAACATTGTGCAAGGGGAAACATTGACATAATTGAGAAATCTGGTTGAGTGTTTTCTGACATGCTTGGTTTCAGTCTCAGAGTTTTATTTTCTTTCTCCTTGAGTACTAATTCCATTTCAAGTATTTCAGAACTTAGTTCCTTCTGGCCAAACAGTTTCTGCTTATTCAGAAATGGGGAAAAGGCTAAACTAATTATTAGCAAATTCAAATTGAGTTACAATCTCTAATGTAAACTGGAGACATAAGACTTGGAGATGAACATATTAATTAAAAAAACCTAATGAAATTTAAGAATTAAAGAAATTGATTCAAAGAATTGATGAGATATTGTCGCAGTTGGTCACGAAAGGAAGAGTTTGACTTCAAGTAGAAAAATGAATCAGAAGGCTATTTTATTTTTCACACAGCTCTGTTTATAACATGCTGTGCTAAAGAGCCATATAATTGGTTAGAAAAGACAACACTTCTCTTCATTGGTTAAATAATAGAAACAACATCTGTGAGAGAATTATTATGAGAAACCTAGAAGTGTTTATGAAAGATAAAAGACTTACTTTTCACTGTCCTTGAGAGGAGTCTTTCTCTCACAGAAGAATAAGCCACTAATTGGGCTGAAAATTTCACAAACTCAGAAAATCAGACCCACAAGATATAGACAGAACTCTGGCTTGAAGTCAAGGGTTTCTTACTACACTTGAGCTAAGTAAAGATGGAAAGGAAGGATACTTCTTCTGATGCAGGAAGATAATTGAATAAAGATTTTGGAAAGAAAAAGCCCCATAAACTACTGGAATTCTTAGATATTTGCAAATAACAAAGTGCTGGATTAAATGTCTGAGAAACATCTACTATTTTTATGAAGAAATGTCAAAGTTTTCAGTTATGCTCTAGAAATTAAAAGCTGACTTTATAAGGTTGACAAACACCAGAAAGGATTTCCTCGGCTTTCATCATTTGAAAATTAGGATGTGTTCCACACTACTGCACACTTGATGACATCAAGTGTCAAGTGGAAGATACCCTAAACAGAAACTGTTCTGGTAGAAAAGGAGGAACAAACAAAAAGACCAACTATGAAACACTTCCTATGATGCATGCTTATTGCAATTCAGTGTTTTTCAGGTTTTTCCAATGTTTTTAGAATCTTGCTTTGAAATAGGTTTTAGGACCTCATGATCTTTCTTTGCCTGCTTGGGGGAAGAGTGTGTGTGTGCATCAGGGGCAATCATAAATGCACAGCTGCTTCCAAAAAGTTATTAAGGAGTTGCCTCAATATATTATTGTTTTGATTCACTTCTTCAGTAAGTAGTGATTTTGATCACTGGAAGCTCTTTCAAACCTAAAAATAGTCCTAAAATAGTTGTTTTGGAAATGAAAGCAGCCAATGGTAGAAAATGTCTACTTGGTTATAAATGTGAATTAAGTGTTGTTACACTTGATATATTGCTATCCAAAAGCACCTCCTCCATTTTCTGTCACATTATTAACATTATGAAAGAACTAAATACCTCTTAATACATCAATTGTAAACAAATTTATTTTATTGATGCTCGAAGACTTTCTTCCTGCTGTTCAGCTGCACTGAGGAATAAAGTATTAGGAATGCATTGGAAGGAAGCTTGGCTTTAAAGCAGAAATTAATAAATAAAGGAAACACTGAACCACACCCTTTTTCTTCTGCAAATTCTACACATTATATAGTGTTCTTCTGCCTTCTGTAGTTTGTCTTTCTAAATGAAACAATCTTCTGCACAAGTGTTTTGTGTTGCTTGATGTGTGTGTGAACGCACATGTACCCCAAATCCCTGTTTCCCTGTCTCTTCTGCCTTTGTCTGAGAATTTGATTGTCATGTGTGCCCACAAACACAAGGGATGCTCAGGAGAAGATGCTGGCCAGATTACAGCAGGGTAAAGGCCAAAAACTGCTTGCTGTAAAGGATTACTAAGACATTGAAAATGGTAATTACAATGAAGAAATGAGTCTCTAACTATATTGGGGGGGTGGGTATGTGCATATAAGAAAAGATTTGGTGCTTATGATAAAGTTCTGTACCAGTTTGAGCTAAAAAGATTTAACTGAATATTTAGTCATGGCTAACTTGTCTAAACTGACTGTTCAACATAATTTCCCTAATGGAGAAAGAATTCAAGAAAAGATAATTTGAAGTAAGTAGCTTCTCCAAGTATATTAGGCATACATTAGTTCTATAAAAAGTTAAATGATGGGTGCGTTGAGACATTTACATGAAGTAAAAATTTAGCCTGCAACCCTGAATAATGCTTTCTATCACATCATTTAAGTCAGATGTCCGTTACAATTCAGAATTGTTATTCTCTGCAGTAGGAAAATGTTAACAGAATCTTAGTTTCTCTATGCATATAGCAGATGAAAGCAGCTGAAAACTGGTTCAGGTAGGTCATACAGAGGAGTTAGTACTTCAAGAAAACTGGTACTAATTATATATTGGTCTGGTGGATTGATCATGGATGTGTGCTGGATGCCCACCCAGCTGTTCTCACTCTTTTGCTCAAGCAGACCCTGAAAAATGCAAGATGCAAAAGCTTTTGGATGAGGGAAAAAAAAGAGGTCACTTCAGAATTACTGGTACAGGTAAAACAGGATTGACTTGGAGAAAGCTACTTTATTGCTTATTGAAAATAGAGTATGATAGTGAGAAACAAATGCTTTACCACCTCTTGCCAGTCACTTTTCTTCCAAGGCTCCACTGCATTCCTTTGTTCCCCACTCCAGTATCTACCCAAGCCATGCAGGGGAGTTGCTATCTGAGGGTCTAAATAAGTCCATAACAGCTCCTTCCACTTTTTCATGGCTCCATTATGGGTTTCCCCCAGGGTACAGTCCTTCAAAAACTGCTCCAGTGTGGATCCTTGCCCCAGACTACAGACAATCAGCTCCTGTGTGGTTTCTCCATGGGTAGGAGCTTCATTCAGGACATGTCTCCCTGCTCCAGTGTGGGGATCCTCCATGGGCTGCAGAGGTACAGCCTGCCTCACCATGGTCTTCTGCAGAGTCTACAGGACAATATGTGCTCTGGTGTCTGGAGCACCTCTTCCCATTCCTTCATTGACTGGGGTGCTTCTTTCCTTCTCTTTTGTTCCCCTCCTCTCTCCCTCAGGCATTTTGCCCTTAAATGTGTTTTGCCCTGAGGCAGCACCACCCTAGTGCCCGAGGAGCTTGGCCTCACCCTGCAAGGTGGGTTGGAACTGTCCACGTCTGCACGGCCCAGGCCTTTCCTTGCAGGGAACAACAGCCTTCCCAACAGCCAGTGCCCCACCTCAGACACCCTTGGGGCTGTCAGATGTCTCAAAAACTACCGTCAAACTACTTGGAAAAAAGCCCAAAATAAGTAACTATCTCTGGTATGTTAAACTACTGTTTGGCAAACCCTACAGATTCCCTGCTGGGGCTTTTTAGGACACACACCTTGCTGGGCAGATGGGGCAGCTCTGGATTAAGGAGTAGTGAAATCTGGGTATGGAACCTGTCAGTGCATATATATGGATTTAAAACCCAGAGTTCTTAGTGTTCCTTGTCTAGCTTTTTCAATTTTTATGAAAAAACTTGCTTAATGTGATTTAATAAGTAATAATTTTAGAGAGACCTTGCCTCGAAGAAGTGTGAAATATTTATGACCATATACTTGGTTTCATGTGGATATAAACAGCTTTTAACCCAGCCCTTCCCAAGGAGACTCCAGTTGTGTGTCTCCTCCTATTGAAACATGAGGAAGACTTTGAACACCAAGAGGAGTGAAATTCATTACTCTCTGTCACCAACTTAAAAAGCTGTCAAATTCTTATCTTCACCCAAAATAGGATTTGGACTTTGGACTCTAGATAGAGAGTCATTAAATTTGGCGACTTGCTGATCAAAAATGACATTAATTCAGGGTCAGATTTTCTGTTATTAAAAGGATTGTGGGCAGCTCACACTGAACACAATTGTGAGCAAGTGCTTGGGCTTGAGTAGCTCTGCTGAGTGTCTTTTGAAAAGCATGCAAAAAAGGACTTTTTTTTTCTTTTTAGAGTAAAATATAATTTGTGGTAGGTACTTTAAATGTAAGGCCCAGAAAGAAAGACCATGCAATTGCAACTATTTAAATTTCAGTCTGAATCCGCTTTCTAGCAATGTAGGTACATGGTGTCCTTTCCCCTTCTTTGAAATATTCATGTAGGATCTTTTAGCTTCAAATATTCTAGAGTGCTCTGTCTACATTGGGAGCTATCTCAAAAATTATTGCTATTTATTGTTCCTCATATAAATATTTGGAATTATGCAAGAAGCAGAAACTTAGTGTGGAAAATCTACCTTTTTTTTTTTTTTTTTTTTTTTTTTTTTTTTTTTTTTTTTTTTTTTTTTTCTCAAAGCTGATTCTCTCTATGCTTTCAGGAAGCCAGACTGTTGATTCTGTGTGGTTAACTGTTGAGCTGCTTAAATACGCACTGCATGACAATGAATACTTTAGTTTGTGGCTTTATGTGGTAGTGTTTCTCAAGTAGACTGTTTTAATGGAAGAGCAAAAGTTATTGGAGAAATATTTCCCTGAATGCATATGTATTATTTCTCATTATTTGCATAATCATCTTCTTTGCTGATGTGTAAATCTGGAGCAGACGTTGGAATATGCTTATACAGATATAGACTAATGGAACCTAATTCTGCCTAGGCCCCTTGGACACTAATTCCTTTACGTGCTCATGTCTGCAGCTGATACGAAAGGCTTGAAAAGGAAAGTTTTTCTTAGACTTCTAATATATTGAATATGAAAAATCAAATCATATTAATTTTCTCTTTTTAGCTGAAACCTCTAATATGAATCTCAGACATGTCATGATGAAGACACATTTTCTCAGTGCTAAAAGAAGTTATTGACAGTGTATTGTAAATAACAATTTAAAAAACCTCCAACCCAATTTTTAAATATATTAGTCTGTTCTTAAAACTTCTTCCTTCACTTAATCTTTCTGATAGGTAGTGTGTTTCCATGGCTGGTGGCCATGGACTCAAGGAGGTTGCCCAACAGCAGTGACTGTTACACACTGAGGGCAGGCTGTGAAATTACTTGGGCTGATTAGCTGTGACTTCAGCTGAAAGATGCCACCTTCAGGAGACTAACCCTGGATTTTGCACTAAAATACTTTTGTTCCTCCTTAAGAGAAGTCTCCAGACTGAACATGTTTCTGTAGCTGTTTATTTTAACTGGACTGAGTAAAATGGGTATACCCCAAAGAAGTTAAAAATCTAGAGAATGCTAGGAACATAGTACAGGAACGCTTAAGTGACTGCAATATTTACCTCATGTTTAACAGGATTTATTCACCACCATTAACCACAAAGAACTTGAAGTGACTTTCAAATCAAACAAGTGTTGTTGCAGTGCTCAGGTTCTGCATGGGTGCAGCAAGCGTACAGGGACAGCAGGGACCTGTCACGGTGCCCTGGTGAATAAAGCTGTATTGAAACTTGTGTGCCTCGGAGTTCACATGCCTGGGCTATGCTTGGACAGACCATGAGAACTCAGGCAATCTGCAGCCTGTTGTCCACAGCAGTTGCAATTCAAGGATTATGTTCCTAATATGCCTGAGCTGGTTCTGCGTAAAACCAGCTCAGCTTTATAGCCGAAGTGGGTAGTAAATTTTCCAGATCCCTGCTGGTACTGAAGTGATACAGCTGTTAATCCAAGCCTGTGATCATTCTCTCTGCCTCCCTTGCCATTATTACTTTGTAACAGGGAAACTTACTAGGATGCCTGAAAGCTGACTGTGCCTTCGAAAATGTTCTCTAGAGCTTTTATTAGCTTTCTTCTAAAATTTAAGAAGAAAACGTTGAAATCATAAATGTCGCATCTTGCTATTTAGTTCTACATAGTGAATCCTACATAATTCAGCCTTATTTTTTTCTGGTTTGCTTACTGATGCTTTTTCTTTAAAAGAATTGGTCACACTTGTCTTAAAACCTGAGAGAATTAGAACTGTGTTCTTTTAAATACTGTAAATGGCTGTTCTTCCACAAGAGGCTGTTAGAGCTTCCCACTATGTCCTTGGAATTTGAACTTGAATTTAGAAGGGGAAGCTTCTTCTGTGCTAAATTAAGAGCAAAATACAAACTAAAACTTTATCGCTTGTGTCCTCTCATTCTCTGTGTATTGAAACCTCAATGATTAAATAGCAATCCTAATAAACAGCTATGGCAATAAGTCTAAATCTGGTATTAAAAATATCCCCATCTTTTGATGCTTAGTGTTTAAAATAAAAATCAAGAGAACCCAACCAAAACTAAGAGAAGACCTGTAAGAAATAATCACTGGCTGTACCTCTTTTCTTTCATGTCCACTGCTTCCCAATTGCTGCCAGTGTAAGGTAATTCTCTTCAGTATTTTCTGCTTACTCCAGAAATTCATTATTCACTGCATTTTTTTCCTCTCTTTTTGTCTTCTTGCTTCTTTTCTCTATGCTTTCCCATCCCACTCCTTGTCTGGTTCACAAAGTATTTGGTTTTGTAAACTATTCAGAAGCACTCATATTTTAGACCAAATTCTTCTTCCCTACAGGCTTAATCATATTTCATCAAAACTCAACATGTCTGGTTTTTATGGTTAGTTATGCAAGCTCTGTGGATTGTACCCCTGACCTTTCATCCTTAATTGCAGCTTTTAGAGACATGATTTGGCACAACACTTAAATAGTATTGGTACTCTTAAGGGCTTTGCTGAATTTTGACATTGAATGGAAACCACAAATACAAGTGAATGAGGGAGAAAAGCAGCAATTCCAACCTTTAAAATGTAGGTAGACAACATGGAAAACTTTAGTCTGGGTCTATTTTATGTTCCCTGCAGAAGGCCTGTTTTGGTGATAGATGGCTTTGCAAGGATTTAAGTATTTATGATAGGGCTGTACTAGATGTTGTCTTCTTTTTCCCCTTACCAGCTGCTTCTGTTTATTTTGAAGGTACACTTTTGACACTAAAAGATTTTCTTTTTAAACATGTAAGAAGCTCCATGGTAGCAATCAGCCTCTCTAAATCCACTTCTTCCATTATAGTAATCTTTTCAAAAGCTGTCTAGTTTTCAGCTACAGATCTAAGTTAATGGGCTTTTCAGCTTCTTCTAAGACAAATTTCAGTCTCATCAATATGTATTTGCATGTTTTCCCTTTCTCAATTATGTGAGAGCTGTAGAACTGGCCTCTGCCATCGTCATTTCCTGGTTAGAAATGAAGAAGCAGTTGATGTAGTATATTGGGTATAATTCCGACTTTTCTATGACAACATTTATGCTACTGTTTCAGCAGTAAAATATGTGGCTGTGTTGCCATTATTTGTATTTTGAAGAAAACATGTAAAGTATGTTCATTCTTTTGAGAATTGGTCTTGTTTTCTGTGATTGCAGCTGTAGCTGCATCTCTGCATGTGATGATGCACATAAAAACAAATCTTGTGGCATATTATAAACCACTACGAAACATTTTGAGAAAGTCATCTGGATCTCATTTGCTGGTTGAATTGTTGTTCCAGCCTGTGGTTCCTACTGTGAACTTCACTACTGTGAAGATGAATAAGAAGCAAAACAAAACAGTAATGTGTGTGTCATCTAGAAGGAACACTAAAAACAGTTAAAGCATGCAATCTTTCACATGTGGCTGATGTAAAAATCCTGCTGTATTAGCTCTTGGTTACAGTTGGAAGTCTGGATGTAGCAATTTGTTGTATTTCTGTGAAGACATACAGTGTTATCTGCATTAGCTGATGTACTTAGTGGGTGTTTCATGTTCAGAAAAACTCATAGTAAATTATTTTACTGTTTTCAGTAAATAGGAACTTAAAACTCAATCTCTTTTTTATGGCATTTCTATATCTGAATTTGTGCTTGTTTTGCAAGTGTTTGAAGATTTGAAAGATTTCAGTAGAACCACTAGATATTAAAATATCCAAGTTCTTTAACAGCGCATTCAGGTTGTTTTTTAGCCTATGAGACGTTCTAGCAAGGCTGACAGCATAAGCTGGATTGAAAGAGTCAAGGTTAAATTGGTTGTAAAAGGAAGAAATGTTTGGTTCTATTTTGAGTCCATGTCTAGATGACTTATATAATTACTATTAAGAAATAAAGACATCTGACTTGATATCTTAGGTTTCCAAGAATTGTATGTGTTTTATTAAATAGCTTTACTGCTTTAGTTCAGTCTGGAGGATCTTAAGTAACATTAACAAAATTATTTAAAGTAAATAGAGTTTCAAAACCTACTGTTGTTAAGCAATGTTGGGTTTTTTTTGGTTGTGGTTGTGCTGAAGACTTTTGAGCCACAATCTCAGTCTCTTGAGATCTGGACAGGATGGTTTAAAATGAGACAAATCTGCTTTTAGCTGTCTCTTGAAGCAACTTTTACAAGTCTCCAAGAGTTCTTAGGAAACAGAATTATTGGGATACCTGTTAATGCCACTGTAAATGTCTTGATGTCACATATTATCATCAGGTGAATGGTGATTAAATGGCATGTCTGGGATTAGTACTTACATAACAAATATCAGATGTTAATACAATTTCTTTGACATTAAAACAATCATTATTGTTTATAGGATGTTGAGCTAGCAGAAGAAGATTGGTTTCTGAGTTAATAAAAGAAAAATTGCAGAGGAATTATAACCCATTTATTATTGCAACATTTTGAAGATTATCATAGAATGCTTTTAATGCCTGCCCACAGCTTTGCTTGAAATTATTGTTAGAATTGCAATCAGCATGTTCCAACGTAGCTTTCTGTAGCTCTTGAGGTGTTCAAAGCCTGCTAATGAGAATTGAGACTATTGTTTCCTCTCTAATAATTTCAATTTCAGTTACATCAGTCTGAGGAAAAATGATCAGTTTTCATTAAATAACATCATAGCCTGTATTTGTGATAACATTTCATTCAAAGCACTTTTAAAATTTTTGAGTTGTTTATGCCTACCAGTCTCTGTTAGTTATACTCTGCCCTCGGCTTTTACTGTTTTTGTCTTCCTACTTGTCCCTTTCTGTTAAAACTCCAGAAATCCTTCAAGTTCAATTCTCGTGAAGTATGGAGAATTTGTTTTTTCTACTCCATCTCCCTGCACAGCCTGCCTTTATGAATTCCATTAATGCTTGATGTAACACTTCCAGATGTGTAAACTGAATAAAATGTTTCCAGTTTTAGTACAAAAAAGCTGTGGTTAAATTACAGTTGAGAGGTGGAACCTTATCTTTAAACTTGCTAGTGGCTCCATTGCTCTTCTAGAGATCTTGTGTTGATGACTAGCTTCAAATCATTGGATGCAATGAGCAACCAAACTAATGGCTCGTTTAAGTTTTGTTTTCTTGATTGCCAGTGATAAGTAAACTTTTTATTTCATTGTGCTTAGATGGGATTATAAAAAGGATCTACCAAAACATCTTTCAGTGCTAGATAATGTAGGAAAATGGAGTGCAGGTGACCTTGTCCCTGATAAGTAACAGCTGTGTTAATTACCCACCACAGCCTCACCCCTGACGAGTCACAGCTGTATCCAATAAAGATAAGTGGTAAAAGGGAGGGGGTTAGCTGGCAAGGGGAGGATCATGAACGAGGAGGAGCCTTGAGGAAGAGGGAATGAGAGGATCCTGAAGAGGAATCCTGGGCAGAGAATCTTTTCTATGAGGTCAGTCTGGGTCTGCAGTTAGATCCTGTTGTTGTAACCTGCAATCATAGTGTAGCTGAGTGAAAGCCTGCATTCAGAGTCTGCAAACCACTTTGTGCAGTCAGAGGCTGCAAGGGAAACCTACAGCAGGAGCTGCTGCAGCCAGAGTCAGTGAATAGTTAGAGTCAGCATGGCTGAGCTGTAAAGAGGAATAAACCAGGACCCTTTTCATGCTGTAATAAACAAGAAGTCTGTGTCTCAGGTCATTTGTACCTTCTAACAAGAGGGCTGCTGCAACAAGAGAAAGCCTTTGTTTGAAACTGGATATAATAACTTTGATCTGGCTACCATAAACACAAACATGCACATGTGTAATTTAAACAGCTTGTGGGAGAGTGTTGAATTTATTCAGAATTGTTAAGATTTAATTATATCTGCTTGTAAGTTAATTTCTACATCTTTGAAGACCATTCTAACTGTTTCAACATGCTAAGTCTTCGTTTTTGGCATGTTGATATAAAGGAAGAAAAATGCCGAGAGACATGAATGGGAAAAGGGTATTTCCTGCTAAGCAAAATACAGTAATATAAATAATTCTATTGCATTATTTGAATTAGTCTTTAAACCCATTCCCACTTTTAATTAAACTAGTACCCCTGACTTCTTTAAAAGCTTTCATATGAATTTTTTTTTTGCTTCTGTAGGTTGCCAGTCTAACCTGAAGCTCAACATAACTCTATTTTGGTTTTTCTTTTCTCTGTTGTTTCAGAGGGAGCTGCAACCCTGAGCTGTGCTGGCACAGTAGATTAGCTATAACATGACTGCTCTGCAGTCTCTTAGAGCAGCACACTGTTTTCCAGTCTTTGCCAGTTCCCCTCAGTAAGGTTTACCAGGAAAATTCTTTCATCTTGCTGACTTATGTTCTTTCTTGTTGTACTCGTAGAGAGGAAATGTTGCTTGGTTCTGCCTCTTGGACCCAGACTGGGTGTAGCAAAACCCATCAATTCAGGTGCCTGTGTCCAGCCAATGCGTTACTTCCCTTAGGGATCTCAAAGATAGTGCAGCCAAGTATAATAGCACTCTGCTTTAGCACTGATGGAGGTTAAAGCTGGGATCATGGTAAATAAAACATCGTGCTTGGTACTGTGGAAGACCTTTTAGCACAAAAAAAGTGTTAAGGAGTGCTATGGTTCAGATTTGTAGTGGAGTGGTACAATGGTATAGCTTTTGGAGAAGGCTTCTATTTTGTGTGATACTTTGGTGTACCAGCATTTGTTGTGGATATGTTGTATGCTAACCTAAATTTTGTTTCAACTTATTATGTTAGATCATGCGGGTATGACCACAAGTAAGCAGTAGTCAGTACAATGGGGTGGTGCTTCTGTCTATCCCACATGGAATACTCCTGCCTCTGGTCCATGGCAATGAGAAGCCAGTCAGTTCTGCTCTCCAGTATGTGGCTGCAGCCATATTTGGCCACTTGGTACGTGTGTTTGGATGGCTTCTGGGGCAACAATGGTACTTACTGTTCTCCATTTACTAGAGATCCTTTTTCTGGAAAAACAGTATTGTTTTGTGTTGGTGTTGTTTGGTTTTTTTTGTTTTGTTTTGTTTTTTTGGTTTTTTTGGGTTTTTTTTGTTCCTCTTCCTATACTTTTTAAAACATCAATAAGTTTATAAACCTGATTTGATATAATTTAATTTGCTGCAAGTACTTGAAAAATAAATGTAGAGGTTTGGGGGCTTTTTTTGTTGAAGGTTTTTTTTTTATGTTTAGTTTTATTTTTGAAAATAGCTTTCCTTTCCTGCAGAAGGAAATTCTACAGTATAACTTTCAATCTCTAGGTTTCATATTTACTATGACCCTGGAACACACATTGCTGCTGCTGTGTTTGAGAAGCTCTCTGGTGTTTTAAAGTTTAGAATTAGAAGTTGCTCTTACGTTAAATTTCTTTTGTGCATCCCAGAGTAATTAAGAATCCATTAACATGAACTGCTTTGACATTTTTTATTGGTCATAGGCCTAGAGGTGTAGAATAAAACCCTCAAAATGTATTTCACCTTCTAAATGGAGTCTTTAGGGAATAATAATTTCTGAAGTAATATTCCAATAATGGTAGTTCAGCACTTGGAGATTGGGTACACAGACATTTCAGTATATTGTAATAATGTGAGAACTCTGCATTAATGTGTTTACTTCTACTTTGATCCCATGCTCTGTGTGTGTGCATACTTCTATAAAAGCTTTTTCATACTGGATGTGATTTCACTTGTTCTGTTTGCAATTAAACATCTGGAAACGAAACTTCCTCGATGTTTTTAGTCCTCATTTAGTGTTGTAAAAGGAAAAAGAAAATCTGGTATAGTCCTGCAAGTTCCATGTGGAAAATACCCATAACTATCACCTAAGTTCTATATTCTGCAAGATATTAAAAAATATGCCTGTAACATAAGCAATTAGGGAAAATGGAAATTATGTAGAAGGTGTGCTTGCTCCCCTTCCTAATGCATTATTAAAGTAATGCTCAGCATTCCTTATACAATGTATATATAGGCAAGGAGTCTTTTGAGGCTTTTCAGTCAAGTGGATTTGCATAGCAGTGTAGGTAGTGGGTTCCTTTAGAATCAGGCTGAAAAACACATAAATCCTTGAAGAAAACAAATTGCTTCCATTAGTTTTTCATTTTTTGGACACTAAGCAATTGAGATAGAGATCAGACATGAGATTAGTTTCAAAGAACTGATATTGCTGTGTTATACACTCAGTGTATCATTTTGACAAGTATTTTACTTTGTTTTAGCTGAAATCAGCTGAGTTTTTAAAGTTCTTCAAGCTTTTTAGTCAGATTTGAGGACAGGCTTCTTTCTTCGTCCTGGATGCTTCCTGCTATAGTAGAAGACATTTGTTTGTTGTATGCTAGAACACACTTCCACTAACATACAGCAGCCATAAAGACTGGATGCTCTTTTGTAGCTAAACTTAACCACACCCCACACAAGCAAATTTAAAAAACGCACCCTCAAAAAAAAAAAAAAAAAAGCCAACAACCCCCTACAAACCTGAAGTAATTTATTGCTTTAAAGAAGCTGAAGCAACATCTGCAATTTAGGAATCATCGAAGAAATGTTTAGTTACACATATTAAGTCTAGTTTCTGGAAATCATCCAGTGATTGTAATTGAGCTTAATAGACATACTTTCCACTGGCCTTCTCATTGCCTATTTTTAGATAGCTTTCCATAAAGTGATCTACAGTTTTTCTTCACCTGAGGTGTGTATGTTTAATAAGTTGTAATGTCTTATTTGAGTTATTAAAATTAATAGTATTGTATGTGGGTTAAATATGGATTACGGGTTGAAAGGTTCCCAGGGTTGTGGGGTAAAGGAAGGAGGTGATCAGGATGCCTTAGCTTCCCAACCACTCCCATCACACTTAATGGGAAAAGAGAGGATGCTTTATTCTCTCTAGTGTACCTCAGCTCGTGCCTGAGGCTATAGTCAGGTGCTGTGGGGATCTCGTCCTGTGAAGTCCACAAGCTCCTCTGTGGGTCTGAGTTTGTACGGTTTTTCAGCCTGTCAGTGGCTAATTTGCTTCTCATGGGAAGACTCCTGGGAGAAGCCTTATTCAAGGATAATGTATGTAAACAATATTTCTTTTAACCATAATATTTCTTTTAACCGTAACATTTCTGGGTCTCTCATAACGATTCTACTCCCAGCTGTTGTTTTTATTATTTAACCAATGGGGAGAGGTGTTCAGACCAATCATATGGTTTCCTAGTGCAGCATGTTATTAAAAGGCTGGGTGAATTGAAAATAAAGTCCTTTCTGATCTTTCTATTACCTTGGAGTCAAGCTCTTTGTTGTGTATCCAACAGCAACACTCCTCCTTGAGTGAGCCCACCCTCTTTCATTTAATGACACTTTGGCATTTGCCTAATATTTGATACTCTAACACACTACAGATTTCTGGAATTTTTTTTGCCAACTGAGCCAGACTTCTATGGATGGGGGAGGAAACTTGCATTGACCACGTGGCCTATGACTGGTCATTGTGCTCTGGAAATCTGCAGTTTTTCAGAAGCTGGTAGATGCTGTCAGGAGTATTCAGTGTCCCTTTTTGTGGCTTCTTTTTATTTAATAAAAACTCACACCCATTGAAAATTCTCTGACTCCACTGCCCTCATTTTCCCTCCCCCTCCATTTATTTGCAGTATCTTTTCTATTTTTCATTCATTTACTTCCTGGCTCTCCAGATTGTCTTACTTTGCCTTCCCAGAAGAGCTTTTCATTTTATAGAGCAGAGTCTGGAGCGATCATTTGCTCTGGGAGCAAAAACATTACGAACAGGATTATAAGCCTCCTGTTTGAAATGGGAATGAAGGGCTTTCCCCTTCTCTTACCTGTCTCCTTTCTGGAAGGAGAGGAGGAAAACAAAGAAAGGAGATTGCTGCCATGGCCCCAGCTGCTACTGCTGCTGTCAGCATCATTTAATTGCTGTAGCCACTCTCATTGCTAGCACATGGGAGAAATTAACACTGATCAAAAATGTGAAGTGCATCCCCCACTTTACATATCTCCATGCACTAGCAATAAATCAGAATGAGAACTAAGCAGAATTACACAAAAGCAACTTGCTGCTCTTGGCTTAGTTCTTGGAATTACAAGCTTGGATTGTTTTATTTGTTTGTTTTCAAACATTAATTGATAATTAAAAGCATCATATACTGTATTACTACTAGAAGTAAATTATTAATGCAAACAAACCCCTCAGCTGCTTGTAAAGCATCTCTCATAAAACTGTAATGCCGACTCTAAAGGCCAGTGAAGATACACTAATTCTACAACAAATTACTGTAATTTATAGAACTGTTGAATTATATCAAAGATCCAATCAGAAGCCATCATTGCTCTGTAGCCCAGTGTTAATATATCTGTTTTTCCATTAATTGCATAATGACTGTTAACTTAATCTACAACAGATCAATGGTAGTGAGCTATGGAGTATGTTATTTCTATTGAGTAGTAAGTGAATGGGGTATTTGTGTTCTGCTGAAAAGAACAGCAATTGATTGATGTGGAAAAAATGAATGTGAGAACATGTGCAGATTTTTTTAATGCCCTTGCTATGATTTTCTGATTTATCATTAAGGTTATGGACGCCTGTAGGTCTTATGCAAAGGTCTGTGAAATCATCCCTGTCAATCTACAGAAATCGGATGCTGTTTGCTATTTTTTAGAGGTGTGACATTTCCTCTGCTAAACTCTTGTCAACAGTTCCTCCCTTATCCTATATGGAAAAAATGTAATTATCTTCCTATGACTCAAAATGCCAAATAGCAAGAAGTTAGCTGAAAAATCAATTTAATTGAACTGTAGCTTAGTTGTTTGAATGGCCAGTTTACAGGTTTAGTTTCAAGCCCTTAGGATTTTTTTCTGTGATTCCTTTAGTTTTTTTTAAGAAACCTTAGCACTAAAAATGCAAACAGTCTGAGATTAGGCATGGGATTTAAAGACTGCTATCAAGAAGAGTTGTAGCTGATGTGTCCAATTCCTCTTTCTGTCCAAAGATAACTATTGTTTTGCATTTAAAAATTAAAAATTACTTTATAGCATATCATCATCTAGGCTTCATGTGGTACTTAATGTAATAGAGTTTTGAGCATGTCTTCCAACTTGCGTACATTAGAATTTTTGTTTTATTCTCTTAAGATACTATCTTTTCTTTGCATAATTAAAGAGGCAGTTAGAGAAATTTACTGAGAAAAGTTACTGTAATAATGATACTGTCTGTGAGGGGAGCAGCTCCAGTGTACCTGGCTGGCCAGAGACAGCAGACAGACTGCCACCTGCCTTTTGGTATGAAGCAGCAGTAAGGTATAACAGTTCAAGAGTTGAAAAATATCTGGTGTCTTTTTATCTAAACTTACCCTCTTCAGCTGTCAACAGGAATTTTGATAAAGGGAGATAGAAGAACACAACATTCTTTTGAGCAGTGTTGCTACTGTAGCTACAATTGTTCTTAAATTTTGTCTTTCTTTTTTTCAAATGACTTAAACATTGAAGGAATGCAAATGGGTACCAGTTTGAGAAAGCAGAAGGAATATGTAGGATGACTGAAGGCCATGACTGAAATGTTTTGCTGTTTTATTTTATGAAAGTTTACACTGAATTTATATAAATGTTTGTAAGAGACTTGATACTCTTTTAATATTTTTCAAATGTGTATGTAACAGGAGTACAGAAGTCTTACAGTATGCTCATTTTCAGTAAGGTAATATTCTTGAAAACTGTCCAAAAGCACGCATGCTTTGTTCTCAGAATTCACTGATTGTCAAACATTATTGCTTTAAATTAAGCTCGTTTATAATTAAGAGGTTGATGTAAGGCAAGCAGCCTTTTTTACTCTTAGGAAGATTTTCAAGAATTCTAGAACTAATAATTGTCATCAGCTGTATAAGGAACATCTAATGTCTTGAGTAAGAATTGCTATCATTTATTGCTAAGCAGTGGAAGCTGGTGCTAGTAAGACACTGAAAATGCAGGTGCACTGCACTACAGTAATAGAATGCATTAAAAAATTTTGATCTTAACTTGAATTAAAAAATATTACACTCCTACTGGCTTCTAGTTACTTATTCGAACTATTTGCTTTTGTCCTCCTTTGCCTTTCTACCTTAATGTGGTAAGAGAGAGAAAACAACAGCTTTCTGTGAAAAGCTCTAAAAAGTAGGTTGGTTGAATGCCTAAAGTGTAGTAGATTTGGAAAAAGTGTAGTAGATTTGGAAAAGTGTAGTAGATTTGGAAAAGCCTCCATGATATCCCATCCACAGTCAACATGAACATTCCCATGCTATTTCTGACTTCGCTTTCTGTGGTTTTGAATTATTTAGCAGAGTCAGAACACTGCTGACCATGTCTAACTGTACAAAAGCTATAGGGTGAGGATTGGATGGTATTGGTATCATCACAAACATATAGCAGCCCAAGTTTAGTGGTATCATTATTAGACCCAGGAGCACTGATTAGTGTGGCTGGTAGTGGCAGCCTTCCAACTTATGTTTCAGATATCAAGCTTCTTCAGGACAAAAGAAGAAAACTTGCAGGGCTATCTCGCTTGCTTTGTGGCAGTGTAGCTGGATTTGTGCTTACTCTCTGAATTACTTATTCCCATGCTTCTTTGATCAAGAAATTTTCCTAATAACTGTTCTGTTTGTCTAAAAGTATTCTTTCTTGAAAGTTGGGTTTGTTCCAGTTTTGAATCTGTGATAGCTGTACATTCTAGTGTGGTTAGTACTTCAGGTTAATAGACTTTATGTCAACAGAGAGAGATCATCTTTCCCTAGCTAGGGCTCTGACTCTATGAAAAGAAGCTATCCTTGCTAGGAATGCTGTAGCTTTGACCTGGATTCTTGTTCTGCCATGGTGAAATAAAATTTCACCTGCCATTTTCTTTCGATGTCTATTGTTCATTCCTCTCATAGCAAAGTCACTCATGTTAATCTGTTTTTTGTTTGGTTTTTGAATGGGTATACAATTTGGTAGAAGGAGCCCATCTGTACAGATGTGTACAGCTTTCTGACTTGTAACTGTGCTCTCCTCAAAGATCACATAGGAAAGCAAAGGCTGGAAGACACCTGCAGTTCATCTTGTCCAACCACTCTGCTCCAAGGAGGGTCAGCTATAGCATGTTGCTCACGATTGCAGGCTGTTGGATTTAAAAAACATCAGTACTAGTTCAGATTGGGTGTTTTGTGAGCAGAGTTGTAAATTGTACTTAAGTCATGATGAGATTTGAAGATTGAGGGAGGACAGTTCATTAATGCTGAATCTGCTTGTTGTTGCCAGTACCTGGTGTGGGGTAACACTTCACCAGCATTCCAAGAGCTGACAACTTCCTGCTCTAGTAAAAGCTTTCTGCTCATACAAAAACATTTCCAGATTTTGAAGTAATTTTCCTTTTTGTGTCTGAAATATATTTATTTAAATGAGTTATTTAAAAATAAATGCATTTTGTGCAACTTGAACTTTTGCATTGGCATTACATGTTACTACTCTTGTTTAGGAGGATGCTTAAAAATGCTATTCAAGTCTTCTCACAAAATGATAGCAATATGAGACATAGTATTAAAAATACTATTTTTATGTAAGTAATTTCTATAACTTATGGAATTCTGGCTTGACATTTAAGTGCTGAAGGCAGGATGAGGACCATGTTGTGTGCCAAGCAGTCTCCCCGAAAGGGCCCAATGGTTTTGCTGACAGCTAACCTATTTCTGCTGGAAAGTGGGACATGGTTCAGTCGTGCAGATCATTTCTCGCTCTGAGTTATTGACTGCATTTGTCTTCCCTTCTCTGGGAAATTTCACATGAAACAGAATCAAGTGTATGTGCAGTGTCCAAGACCCTATAAAATCTGAGAAGTACCTGAGGTCTCTAAGTTTTGTTTAATATTGAGAAATAAAATGGTGCCGAATCATTTCAATACCAGATTTCCCATAGTCATTTTGATTACCATTCTTCAACTGTAGGAAACAATCTAATATCTACTAGAAAGAATTTGCTTTTCATTATTTTCAAAATTAGAAATGTATTAAGCAATATGGGTCGCAGTTTTTAAATCATATCTTCTGATCCTTCAATAGAATGCTTAATTTTTTTAACATGAACTACAGATTTTCATGTTTAAATCTTATTAATCAATGTGTTTTTTTGCAATGCTCTACCAGTTTATCTGCTTATTGTTTTCCTAGGTGTTTTGGAAGTTTATTCCATTTCTGTTTTATGGAGACTGAAATAACCAAACTTTTTATTTTGTTGTGCACAGGGCAAGTTAAATTGCTCTCTCTGTAATACAGGCCTTCAAGATAAGCATGTCTGACATGGGAAAGCTCCCTGGGAATACAGAGAGCTTACTTGAGCTGCATATATTTAATGGCTGAAAACAGAATTTCTTAGTGACACACGCTCTCCTAAACATTGAAGAAGTCTGTGTTGCTAAGATTTTAATGTCTTGGGGATAGAAAGGCACTCTGTTCAGAGAAGCACTGATTTATTTTTCTTTGACTTAGCATGACAGGAAATTTTTTTTAGTAGGCTTTATATTTCTTCCTAAGGAGAACTTCTTCCATCAAGTTTGTCCATATGAGGCTGTACAGTTAGAAGTAAGAAAGGCTTTTCTTTTTACTTTGGGGCAGGTAGACTAAGTAGTCCAAAATAAATACTAGGAGTGTCTTTTGCATGTGTTGTTTGTTCAGACAGGACCAAGAGGAAGAGAAGTGCTTTCATTACTGAGTGACTTAGGACTATTAGCAGCTAGAGATTCAGGTTCCATTCAGCTAAATGCTGTAACAGTACACAGAAATATATAACTGCAGTAAGTAATCTCTTTTCTTTCCATGCTGTCTTGTCTTTACTTTTTTATTTCTTTTCTATGAGATAATGTCTGGGAATGTTAGACTTGCAATACTGTAAAGCAATTGTAATTGGTACATTGGGGCTTACTGCACTAGAAAAATGAAATAAAAATGATTTGCTGTGCAGATATTAATGTAGCTATGAAAACCCTCTCCTCAGAAGTGTCTCTGAGGTGGTTGGCCATTAATAATGCTGAGTTTCATGATGGTTTGAAGAGGGCCTTTTCTCTGCCTGCCAGGGGAGACAGCATGAGGATTAAAGCATAAGTGCCAATTGTTTCATAGCTTTTCTCCCTCAGATTTTATGGAAATTCCATAATGGATCAATTTGCATATTCCAAGGTAGTTTGCCTATCTTGTTTAAACATGTGGGTTTGTTCTGAAAGTTAATCTTAGTAATTTAGGTTTATTTCTTCAAAGTGACATAGGGATTGGACAGGTCTATTACTCTGCTTATGCCTCACCTTGATCCCAAGGGCATGGGTTCTTTGTTTGAGCAAGTTGACAATGTTGGCTTTCATTATCTGGTTTATTTTTTCAAGTTCTGTTAGGCACTAGATGCTGCATAGAGTTTATGTGGTGGCAGTTATCTCTGAAATCCATTTGATTAGGAGGTACCACCAAGCACACAAGTGATGTAAACACTACTGCTCAAAACACACTAATGTGTGTGGGCTTGCAGTAAATGTTCAGTTGAAAGAAGTGACAATATAGCACTGAAAATGCAAGTTAAGAATTGAGGTTTGCCTTCCCTGTCAAATGAGTTGAAAGCAGTGTCTGCAGTCTGAAACTGTGACTTGGCAGATGCTTTTGATTTATGGTGAAGAGCAATTTGGTGAAAACGTAGCACAGCCACAGAAGTTTTGATGTGCAGGCAATAAAAGCCTGTGAGTTGAAGGTATGGAGAAGGTGTGAGTAGGAGTTATCTGAGCTGTTTACATGAGCCTTTTCAGGATTTATGATGAAGTTTGTAAAGCCTATTTTATCATTAGTTTTTGTTTGGTTTTGTTTCTTGTTGCTGAGGGGTCCTGAGCTCTTTGTAATTCCAGCTTTGCATCCTGTTTTCTCCCCATAGTTGTTTGTAACTGGTGTTACCAGTCTCCCCAAGACTCCTTAGTCCTGTGAAATTATTGCCTCTAGAATCTTCCCTTGCATTCATTATCTGTATTGAATCAGAGTTGGACCAAGCTGCAGTAGTGGAAATTGCTGCATGAGCTGAGCAGCTTTTATCAGCCCTGTCTCAATATACATAATAGAGGAAAAAAAATGAGATGAGGGAATTTAACCTGAGGGATAGTGGAGGTTGATGGAAGATGGCTGGCAGTGCAAAGCAAGAAGGTACTACAAAGGACAAAACTCACCAATGGAACTTTTTCCCTTTCACTGGTAACTAGAAATTAAATGTACAATATTTGGATTAAACAGCACAGCTTTTTCCAATGGGGTATATGCAATCAATCATCCCTGAAAAGTGCTATTGACTGGTATCTTAACTAGACCAGATAAAACATTGTGTACTGCGAGATACAATTTTTTCATTGGTAGAGGAATTCACTAGTGACCCAATAGATAACTTTTCTTCCTAACTATTGTTCACTTAAAATAGAGACTTAAAATGTAAATTCTTCATAGAGGAGTAATTAGGGTAGAAGAGAAACTAAGACTTGCTTTTTTTCCCCCTCCAGCTTGAATTCTGGGCAGTGTAACAGCCACTCTGTGAAGAACTGTAGGAATTTAAGATGTACAGTTCTTTGTATGCTAACAGGTTCAGCTCCTCAATACCCACCTTTTTGGGAAATTCCTTGTTATGATCCTTGATTTTTGTTTGTATGTTTTCATAGATACAACTTGATGATTGTGTGGTGGTGGTGATGGGGTTGTTGTAGTTTGGAGTGGTTTCTTGTGTTTGGGTTTGTTTGTTTTAGAGGAAGTTAAACTTGAATGAAACATGTTACTTAGTGGGCCTATTTTTCATCATTCTCCTAGTGATTAAGTATGTTTTCTTACTGTCTCAGCTTCCCAGACTCAGGCCATTACCAAAATTATACATATATTTATATGTAGCTTATAAGTGCAAGAGTGAAGGACCTTCTGCTTTTCAGGCATTGTGTATATTTGATACTTCATTTTGTTGATGATTTTTGAGTGATAGGCATTTTCTTAATGCTTTTTCTCCCATCCTCCCCTTGAGGGGAGTCTCTCATTCTGTTACTTTTATTTTAGTACACTTTTAACTACAGTAAAGTGAGGTGAACGGTGGTTCTGTTTAGTTGTCATGCAAAACTGAAATCTAAAGTCCAGATGTCTGGTTTTAGCTCTACTTGCTGGAATTTGTCATTCAGTGTTCTACTTTTAAAACAGCAGTAATTTTATCCACCTGTTTTTTAGGACTACTTTTTTTCCACAATAAGACTGTGCTTAAGCTTGTTTTGTGCTAATTCAGGATGTACCATACTTTCTAGAAATGTAGTTGTCACCATTCATTATTATAATTTTAGTTTGCATCTTCCTAATTTGGTGTGTAATGTAGGTCTATATTTTGTTGCAGTATGTGCAGTAAAGTGCAGATCCAAATAGCTTATATGTTGTCTTTAACTCTTTTCCTCTGCAAACCATTTATATTTTGATCTTACATGGAGGGAAAGCTGTTTTGTGTTGCTTTGGATGTATCTTTAAGATTTCTTAGGTAGCCTGCAGTACTTAAACTGTTGTTATATCTTTGCAATTTTGGATACCATTTCTGTCATTAACAGTAGTGTTTACAACTCAGATGTACAATACATGAGCAAGACGTGGGAGTGCTGTTGATTCTAGTGGTTCTTCAGAAATTCCCCTTTCCCTCTTTGAGATTAGGGCTCAGGCAAATGCCTCTGCTCTGGAGAACAGAAGAGCTTCAGGCTTTATCTAGACAAGTTTGTCTTCGTTTGAATGCAAGTTATATTCACTGTAGTCTCATCTGAACTGGGTACAAAATGTAACAATAACATAGCTTTTAAAGGAAACAGGATTTTGTGGGAATACTGAATAGTAGTTTTTTTCTTCCTTCTTTTGAAGATCAAGCAGATTACCCTTAATGTTGCTTCTGAACATGACAACAGGCAGGAAGGCTGTAATCATAGTAAAAGCGTTCCTCAGAATTTACTTGCTTTTTTGTTTTGGGTTATTTTATCCTTTTCATGCATGATTTGGAAATGTATTCACAAACTCAGTTTGGGAACTCAGAATAAATCACAGCATATTCAGGGTGGAAGGGACCTCAGAAAGTCTCTAGTCCATGTTTCTGCTTGAAGCAGAATCAGTTATGAGATGAGAACGAGTTACTCAGCACTCTATTGGGTTGGTAGCCTTGAAAACTTGGAGTTTGGGGACTGAACAGCCTTCTGAGCAACCTCTTGCACTGCTGGACTGCCTTATTGTGACAGTTTTTCCTTATGTCCTTTCAGAAGCAAGATACAAAGCGTCTAGGATTTCAAAACGAGAAGGAATCTCTCTCATGTTTCCTACCTCCATTCTTCTCCTTTGTAACCTTTCCCTTCTTTAACTTCTATTTTAACCTCCTCTCTCCGACCACTCCTGGTGTCACTGATGTAATATGTCCATAACCTTTGAATTTCCCACAAGCACTACTCTAAAAGTTTGTAAAGATGATGGCAAGAGTAACCAGAAAAGGAAACTAAGGCAAAGAATGCTTTAATGGCCGCATTATGTATAAAACCATAATGCTTCTTTGACACTCAAAGCCTGCTACAAATGGAAAGCAAAGGAATATGCCATGGTTATTTTGTAGTTTTCATTTTCTGTTTATGGATAGAATAATATGAGTTTAAACTGTATTTGAAAGATTATGCTACCAGAAGTAAATAGGGTTCTTCAGCTCTTTTGAAAATAGATAGAAAAAAAATGTGGAAAACATATCCATTGACATGGTGATTTGCCTTCAGCCTGAGTAGTATTGAATTCTAATGTCACGACTAAGACTGAAGCAGGGTAGATCAGTGAATGGATCCGTTTCTTGTCAGAAATCAAGTTAAAATGGTTGTTTATTATCTTATTATTGGGACAGTATGAAATTATAGATAAGCCAAGAAGTAATTGGGAACTGAGAGGTAGTTTTGTTACCCAGATGTGTAGATGGTGCTTTAGACAAGGTGAAATTTGGAGATTATCCAGAAATCTTTAAAAAGAGGAAAAAAAAAAAAATTGGAAACCTGGTCATGTAATCTCATTCATGTCCAGGAACAGCTTGGATTTCTTGTAACTAGTAATGGGATGAATTAGAAAGATTTTTGAAGTCAAAACAAATCAGCACCCAGGTGATTTAATACAGTTTAATATACTATGGAAATCATTCTAACTGGTCTTGTAAAAGGCAAATTTAGTAACGAACCTGCAATCTTCATCATAGTGTAGTAAATTTTGAATAAATCTTCATGAATATAATTTTTTCTGTTCTATTTTTTCTTTCCTACAAATCTGTCAATATAAAGAATAGCTGCTTTCAAGCTTTTTATCCTGAGCAAAATTTTATTCCATTTCTAGGAATAAATGTGCTTTTCCTGATAAACGTGACCTGCAGAAAGCAGAATGAGAGCTCTAGGTTTTGTTTTGGGGTAACAGTATTTGATACAGGTAAAAATCTTTCTGAGGATATATATATATAACTTATATATATTGGAGTAACCATACTTTAAGAGATAAAAAGTACTGAACTCTAGAATAGCAAGAAGTTTTCATCAGAAAGCTAGAGTCTAAGTGGAGGACATGCATGCAACCCTGCTTATCAACACAAGACATACTTAATAAAATCAGAGAGGAGGTGTCAAGCTCTTTAAAAAAGAAATTCTTTGTTCTAAGCTGATACTTGTATGTTTAAGCTGCAGATAAACATTTGCTGTTCTGTATTTCTAGTTTTGTAACAGATTGGACTGTGTATGCAGTAATTTCTGAGGTTTGAGCTAATATGCTTATCCTCGTTGCTGTTTTGCAGAAGCCTTTAATAAATTTTAAGAAGTGAAGAAAGTCCCTTTGTACTTCCTCGTACTTTTGGGTTTTAAATAGGCAATGTCTACTCTTGTTCCTTTGTTAATTGTTTATAATAATTGCACAGTCTGATCTTCTACTTTTTGAACTCTTTCTTTTTCAGTTATGTTTCTTTATTTCTGATGGTATGTTCAGTGGGTGTATTTAATAGGTGTTTGTACTACGTGTTTGTGTAGGTCTTGTGATAATTAGGAACAGTAATGGGTTGTGTGGTTTACAGGATACATCATAGTTGCTGAATTTTATGCAATTATGATGCTTCTTAGTGACTCTTAATGGTGTTTTCTTGCTGGACCTCAAATTGCTGTTCTTTCTTGGAGAAACTGGAGGGCTTCATGAACTGAAATCCTTAATACATTGAAATAGTCCAGGTTTATATCTACATTTAATTTCTTGGTTTTTTGTTATGCAGTGGAGGAACCCTGTGTTTTATTAATAAGTTAGTTACTAAGTTACTAAGTGAGGGATTCCCCTTTTTTTTTTTTTTTTTTTTTTTAGGTTCTGAGATCATGAAATGGATTGTTATCTCAATAGGTGTAGCCTCATTTACTAGTTACTACAGGGGTTGTAAGGTATTTAAGTAGGAACTTGCCAGGAATACTTATGTCATTTTAGTAAGGAAGAATAAAAAGAGGCCTATTTAAAATTACATTTTATAGGAGCTTTACTTCTACAACATGTGAGCACCAGTGGCTGCAAGGCCAAGTGTGCCCCAGCAGTGTCCCCTCCCAAGTCCTTGTGCACTCCCAGCCTCCTCACAGGTGGGGTGGGGGGAGAGGCCTTGATTCTGTGTAAGTGCTGCTCAGCAATTGCTAAAACATCTGTTATCCACACAGTTTTCAGCCCTAGTCCAAAACACAGCCCCATATGAGCTGCTATGAAGAAAATTAACTGTCCCAGTCAGAACCAGCACAAGATATAAGCAAATAACTTGCAAACTTCTCTTTGTGTGGAGGTTCACTTTCCATATTTCACTTCGGTCTGCAGACTTGGAAGATTGGTCCTGGATGTGGTATCAATATTAAATTGAGAGACAGTATGCCACAGCTGGAAATTATGAAGTAAAATAACTTGTTTTGCCTATGGTATCCTCATGTTTCTGTATCTTACATTGAATTATTTGGCAAACTCCCGGAATATTTGTTCACAAGTAATACAGCTGGGTGAATAACTGCAGTCAAACCATCATGTATACCTAAGCAATAATTATAAGAAAAAGCACTGGTAAACTAATTGAAGAATACTAAATGCTTTAGCAATTTGCTACTTAGTAGTTGGATCTCACAAAGGCTGCTTTGACTGTGGATGTGTGACCATGCCTTTTGTTTGATCCAGGTATAGTAACTAAGAATGATGCTTTGTTGCAGCTCTGTCAAATGAATGAAATAATTTTAGAGACTCACATTTTTGACTAGCTGTTCAAACACTGAATTTTCAGATAAGCAAACTATTTGAGCTCAATTTCAGTTGTTGAGTAGCCACTCTTGGGTTTGCTTCAGATTCCTGCTTTTCCTTCCTGAACTTTATAATCAATCTCTTCCATATGTTTTAATTAAGCTATTTTATATATTTTTATAAACCAAAACAAAACTCTCTGGACTCCTGTGCTATGCATATTGAGCTGTTGACTACGACCTTCTAGATGTTGGAACCATTTCTTTGGGCTTGTCTTAACTGAAGGCTAGTTTCATAATAAATACCTTTGTTGCTACTAGTTGATGTCCTTTAGTACTTTAAAATGAAGTAGTTAATTATTTTGTAAGTGCTACTTTGGATTTTGCTGGAAAGTTTACTCTAGAATGTAGATATTTGTAATTTACTTGGGCATGTCTAGCCTGATCTCTAGGATAAATTGCAATTTTTTTCAGTTCGGGGAAAAAAAAGCAGCTTGGAATTGTCTATCTAACTTTGACAGTTAATTTATGACAACATAATTTGTTCAGTCATCTTGAGTTTAAAATACAGTGTAATGTGACAAACTTAGTTAATAGATGCTTAGAAAAGGCTATGGGGAGGTTATTGAAGAAATGAATTGTTATCCTTTGGGACTGAGAAACTAATGCAAATCTTGTGGGAAGAGTTGTGTCTATTGCTGGGGTTTCTGGGGCTTTTTTTGGTGTGTGTGGTTGGTTGTTTGGGGTGGGATTGTTTTATTTTGTTGTTGTTATTACTTCCTTGTATTCTAAGACTGTGTATCAGCCTTTTAAATTACAGTTACCTAGTCTGTCTTTCTGAAATACTTGATTTGCCTTGATTTTTTAATTGCCTGTTTTGGAAGGAGATGCTCAAATCCCACCACTAGTGTTAAAGTAGGGCAAAGGGCCCTGCTAGCTGCTGAGGCTGAGGGCAGGAGGTTTATCATTGTGTGCTCAAGTCATCAGTAAAATGTTGTCCCACCTCCAGGCAGCTGCCTCCGATGTGCTCAAAAAGCAGTAATTCACAGAAGTTAGCAAGCACTTCCAAGAGGAGAACCTTAGTTACAACTTTTCTTCACCTTTTTCACAGTATCATTTAAGTTTTCCTCCAAAAAATAACACTTTTATTGCAGCCGTGTTGGAAAAATGAGTCTTTGGGGTTTTGAGGATGAGTCCCTGTGTGGGATTTGTGCCCATAGCAACACGCAGTGGCAGCTGTGAGACTGCAGTGCCGGTGCTGCTCAGCAGTGCTGCTTCTCTCGGCATACTGACCTAGAATGCTGCCCTAGATCTGTTTCAGAGGATTTCTTTAATTTTCCCCTTTTAGCTTGTCAGAAACCCCCTCAGGATAGTAGGTAGTAGCAATGTGATAAATTAGCTGCTAATTAGTTTTCTTCTAGAAACATTATTTCTTACCTTTTAAATATTTTTTCTTCCCTTCACATCTTGACACTTTCTATGACACATCATAATGTTAATTAATCTCCTTAATTCATTTATTTGTGTAAATACAGATCCCTTAGGTTAGTTGTTGCTTCCTGTTAAATTTTAGCCTTGTACAATTGTAAACTAACAACTTAATTGACTATTAGGAGTTGCAAACTTCTGTAGTGTTCCCTTCATCACCAATTTTTTGTTTATTGCAGTGCTTTTGTTGTGATAAATTGTAACACTGAGGCTTTCATGCACAGTAATTACTATCAAGTCTCTTGATACTGAAATCTGTCAAATATGAGATGGTGACTGTGTTTTGTTTTGGCCTCTGCCAAAATGAGAGACATAAATGTTTTGAAATAGGAAGGGATGATGGTACCTAGTCAGAAGGGGCATTCACCTTTGAAATGGTCAATGTAATCCAAAAATCATAACAATCTGCTCCTTGTTAAATGGCTTACATGGAGTAATTCTTCTGGTCTTAGCCCCATTCTCTGAGATCAAATGACAATGTTATAAAAAAAACCAAAAAAACCCAAAAAACAACAAAAAAAACCCCACACCAAAACAAGACCCCCAAAAACTTACCCAACAACTGATTTCCTTTGGGATAAAAAGTCTGAGAAGCCAAAACCAAAATGTCTTTTTCCCCAGCATTTCTGAATTCAGCACCTCTCCTTTCTTTTCAGATTTAAGGTCCTTTGCAGTTCCTTTATGGCAGCAGTTAACCTTCTGCCTAGATAAATATCAGCCTCCAACTGTGTGATGTTAGCCTTATTAGGTGTCACTTCAGAATGACAACCTTCGAGTTTCTTAGCTTATGGTAGATTCATCCAGCGTTTCAGCTGCACTTGCCTGGTGTGGGTTATCGGTGTTCTGCACTTCCATGAAAGCAAGTCCTGGAGCCATCTCTGATTTGATGGACTGCTTACATTCCCAGAAGAATTGTGTCCTGAAAAGATGCTGTTCTAACCATTCTGTTGGCACTGAATGTTTATAGCTGCCTCTCTAGGCAAATGTTTTATTGAAAGGATACTAAAAATATTTAAGAATGTGTATGTTCCCAAAAGATTTCTCACATAATTGCTTCATTTCTCACAGGTAAAATATTTTAATATTTCCTCCCTGCCTCAGCTTTCTAACTTCTCTGGTGCTTGCTTTCTTTTGTCTGCATTGGAGTGTTTGAAAACCTCATTTCCATAAGCATCCATCATTCTCTCTCTTGCAGGACCTTTCTGCAACTTCTTCAGATTCCTCAATTCTTCCACTTCCTTTTGTGGCTTCTTCCAAATCTCTCCACCTCGGCTCACCTGAGACCAATATTTAGAAGAATTTGCATTATTAATTTACAATATTTACTCTATCTTTGAGTATTTTCCCTTTACAACAGACATAGTCTGGTTTTTGCAGAAGTCCCTGAAGTTTAATGATTCTTGATTCCCATTGCCCACCCAAAAGGTCAGTTTGCAGACAGGTCACCAGCCTCTTAGCAGTAGAGAAAGTAGTTATATAGCCTGGGCATGGATAGACAGATACTCTAAACTGGGACAGTTGATTTACTGAATATTTAAAATCTAATTAATTGATTTTAGAAAGTTCTGTTCTAGCACCTTAAGTAAAATTTGGGTTTGAAAGATTTCCTTACATTCAACTACATTGAGTACAAAGCAGACATTTGAAAACATGACTTTTTAGTGACAATAAATGCAATTATTTTACTGAGGCTCTTAAAATGGAGAGAACAAAACTCAAATTTTAACACACATGGGTTCACCTGGTCACTGTATTGTAGCCAACATAATTTTCCCTCCTATAACCACTTATGTTTTGTCCTTTTTCTATCAAAGCCCTGCAAGTGTCAAGTACTAAAATCTGAAAGTGTTGTTTTTAAAGCAGGGTGTAAAGAAATAAAATAAAGAAAAAAACATTGTTTGGCAGGAGGTAGATTATTTCTTGGATATAATAATCTAGAATAAGATTAATATGCTGTGTTGAATGCAGAGTCGATGCAGTAGCATTTTGCTTTTAACAAAATATATCATGAGTGCAATGCTTTATTCCCATGGTGAAATCTGAAACTTTGAGCTGAAAACAAAATCTCTAGCTGGTGGTTGTCTATCAGAATATGTCTTTCAGATTTAAGAATGTGATTTGGAGCTGCTTATAAGAATTTTACTTTTAGTGGAGAAGTTTTTTATCAAACGTTGACCTTTCCTTGTACCAAACAAAACTGTTTTGAGCTTCTGAGTTAACTTCTTGGATATACAGAGGAGACAAATATCACTTAATTATTTAACATACTAAGTGTTAAGCATATTAAGTATTGAAAATCATGGTTACAGTTTGTGATGTAATGAAGCCAGACACTTTGCAGACATTTTTCATTCTTGGGTAATTTTTTCTTTGTTTTACCAAAACTCATAATTTCCAGGATGTGAACGTGCAGATAAATTTGCTTGCACAATGTTTACTTAGAATTGTTGCTTTAAAAGAAATAAATGTTATTTTCCTCTTTACTTTTCACAAGAACATAATTATTGAAGTTTATTCTAACATACTTCTGTGCAAATGTAAGATTAAGTCCCCCTGAGTTGTAAGTGTATAATTTTGTGGGAGGAAAAAAAAAGATTTTTATAATTATGTGTATATTTTCTACTAGGATTTCTATATCATGTGGTTAGTATTAAAAAGACTAACAACAGCATTTAAGATAGCACTGACCAGATGCAAATCAGTAATTAAGAAAAAGTAATTACTGAAGGAATTCTAGATCAATTAGACATGGTGTAAAGGCACATGATTTGTAATTAGTACATGTTTTTAGTGGTGTGTTCATAAATATTTTTCTTTTTGCAGAGACAATGGATCCTTTTGTATTTGAGGCTTTGTCAAAATCAAGGGGGGAGGGAAAAGAAGTATCAATTTTGCAAAGAAAGTGATTTGCATACTATTACCCCTTATTCTTGCTTTCTGTCAATTTTTAAGCTTGCTGTGACCTACTTAGGAGTCTTATGATGAGATTAAGAATTTCAGTGAATTCTCTGTTGCAGGATACAGTAGTTTCAGCACTTGTGTTGGTTATCACTTTTTGTTTTCCTGGGAGTAATGCAGTTTCTCATCACAAGCCTTTGAAGAATTCCTTGATTTCTTTCCCTTGATTTTATTTTGATTTTCCTTGATTTTTTGATTATTGTTGTTTGTTTGTTGTTGTTTGAGGGTTGTTTTTTATTGTTTATTATGTAAGAGATTGCTGTCTTGGTTTTAAGTTTCTAACTCCTATCAGACAAAATATAGCAGCTGCAGGTTTTACACCATCCTCCTAGTGTCAGCCTTATGTTATGAATTCCAGGGCAGACTCAACTGGAAACATTTGTCCTGTGCCAAAATGTTGTAGGTCATTGCCAGAATATTCTTTTTGTCACCACAGCTTTGTCAAAGTCTGGTAGTTGTTTTTATTTTTGTCTTTTTAGGTATACTGGAAATACAAGAAGAGTAAAACCCACATACATGAACCAAAGCCGCTCTGGCGTTTGGATATTTGTGACTGAATGTCAGAGGGTAGTGTCTTGCAGAGACACCAAAATGGCTGTGAAAGAACTTTCTTGATAACAAATATAAGATTAGAAACTTTTGTGTGATAAGTAGGCAGGAGTTAATTGGTCTACTGAGAAATGGGTGCAGTATACTGTATATTTAATGTTTGCACTCAATCCTAAGGGTCCCTTTCAAGCTAAGTGAATCTATGGTACTAATAGTGGCTCTTTTGCCACTAGTGCTGCTATTTCAAGCTTCTTCAGTAGGAATCAGAATATATGATTCTACATGGGTCCTCTCTTGTAGTTTATGAATAATTAATAGCTTTAAAAGCATAAATTATCAGTTCCTTTTCATTAGTAATTCTATAGTTTAAAAAAATTAAGTATGAAGTGCTAAATTCATTTGCAAAGATGGAAAGCAGGGTTTTAATAAGGGAGGAGACAAAACCTTTTTCCTCATTTACTACTACCCTAAATTCATGAGGAATAAGATAAAATACGTCAATCTGAACTGTTCCAGTTTTTGCTCTGCTATACTTTGGGTTAGCTTTTGTATTGCTAAAACCAGAGACCTTTTCTTTTTCAATGGTTTTGGAACAAATTAAATATATTATAAGAATTACTGAGGGAGAAAAACCTGCCCCAAACCAGAAAACTCAGAACACCCTTGTCCTGTCACCTAATTCCACTTCCTAGTCCTAGCCAGTCAAGTTTTAAATAGGGCTAACTTTGAAACCATGTCAACCCAGAATATTTAATGTAAATCCCCAGTCTTGATGGAGTACGTTAAAAAACCGAACTGGGCAAAGCAAGCTGGAAGGTTGAATGGTTAAGATGGCATTTTAGTCTTTGGCATGCACTTGCCCTACATTACAATAATAACCATTCATCAGTTTACTATTTGTAGTATGAATCTTAGCCCTTAAGGTCAGGTCCTTTGTATCCCGGGCACTACTGTGCTGCTTTTACAAAGGCACAAATTAAAGATCTCTTTAGTTCTAATTTGCCCATCACTACTTGATCACTCTATGTGCCGGTGTTGGTTTTTTCAGTCCTTAAAATGACAAAGGGAGGGTAAGGAATTGAAACAGTAAAATAGAAATGACAGAGTTAAGATGAAAACAAACTTTTGGAAAAGGTGGAGCATTGGTAGGGGTATTTCCAAATAAAATTCATGGTGTGTCTTCTCATCTCTAATCCAACAGAAATGCAAAGGCTGCAAATTCCACAGGATGCACTTGAGCAAGAATATTCTGTTTTGGCTCACTTGACATCTCCCATCCTTTTTGGAGACTGAAAGTGTTAAGTAATGTAATTTCCATGTATGGTAGAAAACAGGTATGAAAAGTCATAACACTTCATCACTTTTGCTCATACGTAATTTCCTTTCTGTGACACCTTTGTGGTTTATATGCAAGCCTTCAGGGATTAGGTAGGATTATGTTGATCACATAATGGTATCTCTTTCTGGCACAACAAGTTACCAAACCACCAATGACTGTAATTATCATAGCCATTAACATTACTGCTGGCAGGAAATAATGAATTTCAATCTGAGCCCAGCAGTGATTGTTTGCTGACCTTTCATGCAATCCTAGTGAAGTGGAAAAGGGATTCCTTTTAATTTAGGTGGTAATTTGAGAATTAATAAATAGCATATTTTTAATGAATGAGTTGAAATTGTTTAAGGAAGTTAAAAGCAAGTTGCAAGCCTTGATATGCCTCTTACTTTCCTTCTCCTCCTCAAGTTTAGCTGTGTATTGTGCTGCAAATTCCTTCCTGCTCTTTTTACTCCTACTTTCTTTCTGCAAGGAAAAATGACATTTTTCTTTGTTTTGGTCCCTTCAATTTGCTGTTAGGAAAAGTAAGCCCATTACAGGCTAGGTGTGTCATTGATTATTTACACATCTGTAATTGTTTTAATTAGTGAGTGGGATTATGATGTGGATCAAAACCAACTGCTGAATGTATACATGTTCATGTATGGTGCTCCAGGGATTCCATATTTTATAGAATCACAGAATGTTAAGGGTTGAAATGGACCTTAAAGATCAGGACCTACAGATGAGTGTCATTTGGTCCCACATTTAGATGTACAAGTCCATGTATATTTGACTATATATATATGTATGTATTCTTAAATTCAGAGTTCTTGGTCAAAAGACTTCTTGAGAGAGAGGAAGAGAATAATGCAGAAATACTGAATCATATAATTGTTCTAAAGTCAGCTCTAAGGGAAGTTACTGGTTTTAAATATGTTTTTGCTTAACCATCTTCAGTTTCACCATTTGGTTTCCCTCTCGGCAACAGATTTTTTTCAGTGCCTTTTTCAGTGCCTTTCTTTAAAAAAGAAATCTCTGTATAGTAGACATGACACATAATGTTCATCTTGTTAGTCCTAAGGGCTTGTTTCACTCACTTTTAAAAACAACCTTGCCGTATATTGTTTGTCTAATTTACTAATGTTCAGCACCTGTGTTTTGCTACTGAAGCTGGAGTTGAGATCAGAAACTGCTTGGCAGAGTAGACAGTGAAAAACTATCTAGCTGAATCAAGACAGTGTCTGCATGAGCTTCATATTCTTGTTTCAGAAGGTCTTTTCAAGCATGGGAGAAAAATACAGTTTTGTTTTTTCCTTACTTTAGCTCCTGGATAAATCCCACAAGGTCTGTCATTCTATTTAGAGGTTATTAATTGTAGGGGAAAACCCCATAGCATTTAAGAAAATTATGATTTTAAATCAGTGTGTTAATTCTATTGGGTATGTGTGATGTGATGTGGTTTGATGACTCTGTGGCTCTCTGTGAATTCTGTAGCTTGATTCAGTGCAAAACAAACACGTGACATCTGGCTTAATGGCGTGGACAGTGGCCAAGTAGATAGATTGCAAATCTCCTTAATTTGTGTTCACTTATTTCAGCATTGTTCCTAACCTGCTGGCAGATACTAGATTGTCACAAAAGTATTTTTACCTGTCTTTGCCAATTTTTCTTAGGTACAAAAGAGTTTTTAAGTTTCAGGAAAGAGTTCTCTATGTTCTTTCAACTGGAGAAGGCTTGAAAGGTGCCTTAAAGACAGGAAGTCCCTGTGTCTGCAATTGTGATTAGTTCCACTTAGGAAGTATTTTATGGTGCTAGATCATAGTGTGTGTCTCACAGTACTAATTTCTTGTTTTTCATGTTTTTCTGCACCTGTGGTATCTGAATGCATTCCTTGGCTTCTGTGCCCAATGTAGAGAAAGATAGAACTGTTACAATGGCAGGTATTTTTAGTGGCTCTTCCAAGGTGTTCAAAACCAAGAGAACTATCTTGTCTCTTGAAATACTCATAAAAAAACAGACAGACGTTCAGATGAATCAATGAATTGTAATATAAACCTTTGAAGAGGACTCTTTGCTCTATACTTCCTTCCCCCATGACATCAAACAGAATGGTTTATAAGCAGTTGCCAACTGCGCCTACACTCTCTTCACCCTTAATTTGGCGTAACAGGCACTATTCTTAAGCAAGCATGAGCAGAAAGTGGAGGTTCTGACTTCTTAAGAAGACACTACACTTGGATTTTGAAAATGCACTGTGCCACAGAAACACTGTAAAATTATACATCCAGGTAGGTTTTTTTGAGCTTTGAGTTGGGGAAAAAAATGTATGCACTTGTGACATTTCATTTTGGTCACACATTTTAAAATAATTGTAGGACTTCTTTAAATATCCCTGAAGTTTTAACTTTATGGCGATTATGGATTAGTGATGAAACCCTGCAGGGCTAAATACACTGAATTCTGCTGGCTCAGCTGTTGAAATCAGGCTGAAAAGTGCAGTGGTTATTTCCAACCATTAAACCTAATAAACCAGCTTAAAGCCAGAGTGGGATGTTTAAATTTTCATTCAGCTGTCTCTGAGGATTTTCACAGGAGGAAGTAGTTTTGTTTTACTAGTCCTGATAGCTGTATTCCAGTGTAGTTGAAATGCCTCTCAATTACACTAGATCAAGAAAGTTCTGCCTCATTTAGGATAAAGAAGCATATGGCAGGGTAGTTGTTAGTGATTTGTAATCATCTTCTTGGCTTGCACTTAATTCCATACCTTGCAAAATTTTCCTTTCTTTAAGACGATTTTCTGATATTTTTATCTACAGAGAATTGGGTGATCTGTGGGATGGGCTACAGAAGCTCACAATTACAGTTTATTTTTTGTGTTAGCTAAATTGCACAATTTGCTTATTGCATAAGTTGATAAGGGTTTTGTTTCATTTCTGAAAAATGCCGTATTGCAATAATTTTTGAATTGCAGCAAAAATATATTTAATAAGTGTTCTTTGTAAGTAGCAATGTGGCTAAGGCTCATAGCTTACAAAAGCAGAATAATTTATTTAGTTATAGAATGCTATAGAGAACATTGCATGAAGGCTAAAGTCAAAGTAAACAGCAGACTTATTGGTAAAAAGAAAGTACTTAAAATACATTTGTAATGATATGATTGAATGTCAGAGAAATGCAGCTTAGCAGGAGACTAAAACTCATCTGAAATACAATTTTTTGTTATGTTTTGAGCTTGGTTTTGTGTGTGTTCGAATTTTCTAGTGTGTTTTTTTTTCTTTTTTTTCTTTTTTTTTCA
>VZUI01049661.1:0-71612 GCA_013401135.1 Cettia cetti
TTTTTTTTTTTTTTTTTTTTTTTTTTGCTTTCATGTAGGAGAATGGATTAATCAGAATTAATTAGAGCTGTAGGAACAATGACATTCAATATGTTTTTCCCAAAAACAAACTATGAGGGCATGGAATGTTTTTCTGCCAGTAAAGATGTGAAAATCCCAGATAGCAGAGAATTTTGAAGTTTCAGTGAGTTAAAGTATTTTGAGTATGTAGAAACCAGCCTAATTGCTTGCAATAAAGCAGCAGTGCTTCTGGTGAAAGCCAAACCTGCGTTCCTGGGTTATCTGATGTGTATTATCAAGAAGTGTTCCTCATATGTTGGAGGAAATATGAACTCAATGCTATTAAAGAGCCTGGAATAAAGCAAGCTTCTACCAGTCATAGCTTGCTTGCTGCAGTGTAATACAGAAGAGAAACTTATGTAGAAAGAATCATTCCAAACCATCTCTCCATCTGAGTTTTGGGTGTTGAAACAGCTGACTGTAACTGAGAGTTTGCTTCTGTACTTGGAAGGAGACAGAAATGCACAATGACCCTGAGTAAAGAACACTCTTATTAGCAATATTATTGGGAACAAATTCAGCTTTTTATAAACTACATTTCCAATTAAATTACTTGGACTTTGTGCAGGCTTAATTTAAAGCAATGTCATCCTCTGCACATTGTTTACATCTCAAAATTTCACAGACAACTATTTAGCAAATAGAAAAAACAAGGGACTGAAGCAGTAACAAAATCTAGGGAAGTCTGCCTCCCAGCTCCGAGTTATTTCTGTTGGTTACTGCCTTGATTGTTGTTGTTGTTCTTGTTTTTTTAATTTATTTGTTTTTTATTTGAACCTGAAGTATAGCTGAAGGTTATGTGCCTTGCAGGGTGGTGCTGTGTGCCTGCATTTCGCTTCATTTTAGTTGGGTGCACACTCCTTTGGGCTGCTTTGTAAATACAAACCTCTGTGTATGTGTGTTTCTTCTTAATCTTGATGGCATTTGTTTTGTTCTGTTTGATCTTGGCATGCATATATATTAGCCCCTGGTAGAGATGAGTCACATCTGAGACATGGTACATGTGCAGTGCTGTTTATCAAGTAGTAATTTCAGACTTCATTTAAATATATTTCCTTTAGCTTGAAGGTGTGTGCACCTTGAAGAACAGGCTTGACAAGGTCTTGAAGTGTAAGTAGTAGCAAGGCAAATGTGGTCTGTATGAAGTTTATAGCTCTGCATAGCTGTTAAAATGTTGCAGGGAACAGAAGAAAGATTTGGTAGAAGATGGAAAAGTATGGAAGAATATAGGGAATAGAGAGAATATAAAATAAGACAATTGGGAAACAGGTTGCTTGGATCAGTCTTGAAAGGAAGGATATAAAATCTTTTCTTTTCCTGTCCCTTAGCAGAGGTATGTGCCAAGTGCTGCACCAAGGGAGGAGCAAACCCAGGCATCAGCAGACGCTGGGTTGGAGGAAGGCTGCTGGGAAGCAGCTTTGCACAAAAAGGCCCCGGGGGTCCTGGTGGACAGCAAGTGGAGCCTGAGCCAGTACTGTGTCCTTGCCACAAAGGGGGTGAATGGCATCCTGAACCACGCTAGATGGAGTGTTTGCCAGCAGGCTGAGGATACTGATCCTTCCCTTTTGTTCTGCACTGGTGATGCCACATCTGGGGTGCTGGGCCCAATTCTGAGCTCCCCAGTACAAGAGAGACACAGAGAGAGCTGAATGAAGGGCTGCTAAAGTGATTAAGAGATTGGAGCATTTCACAGAAGGAAAGCTGAGAGGGCTGGGACAAGAGAAATCTCATGGGGTGGGTGGGGGGACAAATGAGTGATGCACACAACTTACCAACGTGTTAAAATACCTGAAGGCTGGGTGCAAAGAGGGAGACAGGCTCTCTTCAGTGGCATCCAGTGGCAGGACCAGATGTAATGGGCACAAACTGAAACACAGGAGGCTCCATCTGAACATCAGGAAAAGTTTTCTTACTGTAAGGATGACCGGGCATTGGAATAGGTTGTTCAGAAAGGTCATGGAGTCTCCATCCATGGACGGAGAAGCAGTTTGGACACAGTCCAGGACAGAGTTCTACAGCTGCCCTGTTTGAGCAGGGTAGATGGACTAGAGGTCCCTCTTCAGAGGTCACTTCCAATTTCAACCATTCCGATTTTCGTTTCTAATATTGGCAGTTGTTAAAATAAAGAACAGATTTACTCTGAAGATAAATCGTGGACCTAGTACTGCAAAGCCACTTTGTACCACAGAAATGCAAGTGATTGTTTATTTGCCCAGGATACTGAGGCAGATTCAAGTCTCTTTGGAGTATTTGTCAGTATAGTTCTTGCAAATCATCAAAGGCAAGAAATCCCACAACATCGTTGGGTATCTTGCTCCTTTGTTTTAGTGTTCTAAAAACATTTTTCTAGTCCAAATAAGCTCAGCTGAAAGTTCAAACTTTCCTGTTCTATACAGAGCATCACTGCTTTCTGTCCTCTTCATAAAACACTTGAATGTATTGAAGGAGTGAATATGGAGACTGTTGTGATTGGAGTGTGTTCTTAGATGGTAGCATTTTTGAGACAGTCATCCAAGTAGCCTTGTTTTGTTTTGTTCTATAAAAGCCACATTTGCTAAAACTATTGTCCTTGCAGTTCTCTCTTGGGTGCTTTCTTCTCCTTCTGTTAGCAGTTTTAAACATGGTGCTCCAAACTGAGGATAGGATTCCAGTTGTGGTTTTTTATTAACACTGAGGAACTGTAACTACTTTTCAGAGACCTCACTGATAGCATTCTAGGAGGATAACACTCCTGCTAGAAATCAGACCTGCTTCTTTGGGCAGCAGTCTAGTGTTGACTGCATGCAGCTTTTAATCCACTGTGAGCACTCCATTCTCTCTGCTCTACTGCTTTCTTGATTTTATCTGACTTTATCTTCTTTGTATGGTATCTTATGTCTAAGGGATTTTATTATTTTTTTAATGTTGAAACCTCTTTTATTTGATGGTTTCTTTACTAGGGCTGCTTTGATTTTCTTGGTTTAATCTTTAAAAAAAATGTTGGTACAGAATTGTTTATTTTGGACACTTTCGCCTAAGTTATTTGACCTGTGTCTTGATAACATCTATAAATTTTAAAAGCATACTTGTTCTCTCATCCAAGCCAACAATTAAAACTGCTGGAAAGAATCACATCAGGAAATAACTTAAAATGTCCATCTCCTGGTTATTTAGCTGCTGTCTTTTAAGTACAGCTGAACAAGGATATAAGTCCCCAGATCATTGTACTTTAGATTACCTTTCTCTAACTTGTTAAGAGTGTACTTAGGAAAATTTATGTTTTGAGAATACATTAAAATAGGCTGATACTTCACCTGTGGTTTCCCTTTCAGTCTTTGGGTTAATTGCTCTGCTGGAATAGAATGGAGAAGGTTTGCCATTACATAACTTCTGTCTTAGTCCTCCTGTCAGATACATCTTCTGTCCTTTGACTTTTAAGTGGGAGACCTGGATCCCTGTGGAAACCTTGAAAGTAAAGTGTCCTGTGAAAATACTTGAAATGCCCTTGTCTGAGGGAAAGAAAAATGTAACAGAGTAGCTCAACATCTCTTACGAACTTCTCCCGAGAAGAGAAGCCAAGTATTGGCTTTGAAACCTGAAATACTGAGAATTTGCAAAACCAGTACCTTCTAACTGTAGGAGGAGGGCAGTCCTCTCCTGTTCTGATAGAGGCCACAAGCTGGAGAAAGTAGCACAAGAGTATTTGGCTTTTTATATTAAGTAGTAGGATTGAAGAAATAGTATATAAATAGGATCCTAGCTTGTAAATGCATTTGACTTCATACTATTTGCTATACCATTTTCTAGAGAAATCAACCACCCTCTAAGGTATAGTGAGAAAAAACCCATCAATTTTAAAAATATTTCTCCAGGACCTTTATTCTAAGTGAAAGTGGTACCAGACTTGTGTATCAGAAGGATTTTTTTTCCTTTGGTTTTTTAATGTGAATTTGCTTGCTAGTAATTAGTAGAGATAGAATCCAATAGTGTGGAAGAGCTTACTTAAACTGCTTTCTTGGAGTGGACTGTTTTATATTTTGGGAGTTTTCCCCTTTGTATTTATCTCACTGAGGTGCCACTGTGTTGTTTTGAGGATTTATTTTGTATATTGCTCTTTTCCTCTTCAGTGGTAACTTTTCTCATATAATGATTGGTTATGAAAGCAGCTTTGCTCTTCTGGTATCATATATTGACAAGAGAAAATAAGTAGATGACTTTTCCATTTTAAAAGTAGAGGTCTGGGGGGAAAAGGACACATGGAAAATTGGTTGGCATCAGCAGTGCAAAGCTTCTTTCTGAGTACAGCCTGCTTGACAGTAGGGCTGTGCAGGTTCAGGGTCCCAGACCAATGTGCTCTTCTCTGAGAAAAAAAGCCAGCTGGCATTTTTGAGGCTTGTGTTGCTGAGGTATAACTATGCCTCAGAATGTAGATCCCTCCATTTGTAATAGGGCAGAAAGATTCCTACCTTGGCCCCTTCAGGACAGAAGCATAGACGCAGTAAAACAAATGCTTCATGGGCTGTCTGCAAATCGAGATACCTCATGAGTTGTTCATTGTTATTTTGAAAGCCTTCTTTCCACCAGAAAATGCCATCTACCACAGAGATCTCTCAGCATTGTTCTATTGACTGCTGGTCAGTGCAGTATTTTTATTAGCCTTTCTACTCTTGTCAGAAAGGATCAGGAATTGAAAGAGTGCTCCCCCCTCTCTTAAGGGTGGAGAGATACTGTGGTCTGTGTTCTCATGTGTATTGTGTTGCAACATACTGACTGTTGCTTCTGTACTTTTCAATACAGAAGTACTTTTAATTGCTGGAAGTACCTTCAGATGCTGCCTTCTATCAGTGAATATAGATATTAATTCTGATTTTTGCACAGAAAAATCTTGAAGTGTCTTAATGTTGAGAGGTGTTTCTTCCCTCTTTGAATTCAGTTTCTTTTCTTTGGTGTCATGTTACATTTAGACACCATAATGAATTGTCATAAGGTGATACTTTGTAAGTTACTGAACTGTAAAAGTCTGAAGTTGTAAAACCAATTGGAATGCTACAGTGGAAGAAAAAAATTATGTGGTATATAAAGAGGGAAAGCTGCTGTCCAAAGCTTGTCTTCATAGGAACTTGAACAGAAAAATGCTTAAAACTAGAGGATATTCTAGTTGTTAGAGACTTTTTTTAGATGCTTTTAGTTCATAGTCATATGGGTTGTTCCAAGCTCTAATTCAAAGCAGAGTCAAAACTGAATTTAGACTTTTTTTTTTTTTAAACTCAGACTGAGGGTCTCGTCTCATCTTGAAAACAGTGATGAACATGCTACAACTTCCTTGGGAAATCCTAAGGAAAAAGAGGCTTAGGACATCTAATTGGAACCTTTTCTGTTTTGATTTGTCTTGTTGTCTTACCATGCATCTCAGCAGAGACCCTGGCTCTTTGCAGTTACTTCTGCTTAGCTATCAGATTGCTCTTCTGTTCTCCAAACCTTCTTTCCTCTGGGCTAAACAATCCGAGATCCTTCAGCCTTCTGCAAAGGTGCTGCCCTTTGCAGAACCTGCTCCAGTTATCAGTGTCATTCTTGTACTTGTCCTGAAACTGGCTGCCTTCTCCCAGATGTGTTACAAGAAGCATAAAGAGGATTAGTGAGTTCACTCAGTCTACCTGTAATGCTTCTGTTGCTACAGTCGAGTATGTTTGTTGCTTTCCTTGTTGCCAGGGCATGTTCCTGTTTTGCCTCAGAGTGTCCCGTCCGTTCTAGCAGAGCTGCTCCCAGCTGATTAGACCCCAGCCTGTACCACTGCAGGGGGTTAGTCTGTCCCAAGCGCATGCCGGTGTGAATTTCATGAGAAATGTTTCTCTTGGCCCAGTGGCTGCCCTGCACTTGAGTGTGACTAGACCCCTTAGCTCACTGTGTTCCAAATATCTGTGAGGATGCATTCTACTTGAGGAACTCTACTTGTAACTGCCCTCCAGGTACAGTTTGGACTGATAACTACTGCCTTTTGAGCCAAATGATCCAGCCAGTGTTTCATCCACCTAGAGTCTAGATGTGTTAACTATCAATACACCAACCTGGATTCAAGGGTGTTGTCAGATATGACGTTCAAAGTTCTTTAGTCAAAGTGTGCCACTTTGCTCCCTTCTCATTCACAGATTTAGTCACTCCATCATAGTGCTCAGTTGTGTTGCTCAAGCAGATTTATCCTTGGTAAATATGTGCTAGTGATTTTTTCCATCATCGGCTTCATGTGCCCTGCAGTACTGTGATTAATGCCTTCTGAAAACAACTTGAAGTCTCCTGCCTGTCATCACAGAGACTTTCAGCCATCCAGACATCTGCTACCAAGGCCTCAAAACTGTGGGCAGATGATTTTGGAGGTTCCTAGAAGCTGTAGCTGATGAATTCCTAGCAGATGGGGCCAATGCTCTGTTTGCCCTATTATACAACAAAGATGAAAGAGTCTGGTGGATCTTGAGTGATCATGAGATGACTGAGTTCAGGATTTGGAGGAAGCTGGGCAGTAAAATTAGGCCTATAGACTGGGCTGTTGCTTATCCGAGAATTTGTTAAATTAGAATCCCTGGGGGAGGTATTTAATAAAGGACTTAGAAAAGGAAATCTAAAAATCTGCGCTGTTGGATAACTCAAGAAAACACCATCTTAATTTCCAGGAATATCAGGACTTGGAAAAGAAAAGCCCACTAGACTGAACAAGACACTTCTTTATTAAGAAAATCACAGGAAAAGGACATATAAGAAGTGGAAACGTGGACAAGCAACAAGAGTATGAAAGCATTACTCAGGTATTTAAGGATAAAAAATGAAAGGCCAAAGCCCAGCAGAGTTAGGGCTAATGAAGATTAACAGGAAAGGTTTCTAAATGTATATCAGTAGATAAGGGGAAAATTATGGGCAAAGGCTAATCATATGCTCATCTGCAAAAAAAAAAAAACTACAGCAAAACTCTGAAAGTAAAGTAATGCCCCCTAGTCAGCCTTATTCCCATCCCTGGAAGGATGATGGCTTGTTTCCACATTGGTTAAGTTTGTAAATACATGGTCAAGAATTTACTACTTAATAGTGTGCATTTAACGGGAGTGTGCTCACTCATTGCCTTCTGTGGCAAAATCACTCTGCGTGTGAATGACAGAAGTGTCGCCTTCTGAGGTCACCAAGGTTTTAAATAATGCCACCACCTGCATTCACGTTTAGAGGTCTAAGGAAGTATGGGCTGCATGAACAAGCTGCTTAATGGGTTGAAAATCAGCTGGACTATTATCAACAGCTCAGCATCCAGCTGGCAGCTGAGTGAGTGCAGTACGCCAAGGGTTGGTTCTGGGGTCCATATTTTTCAATATGTAGTGATTTGGATGATGACATATATTTGCAAATTACACTAGATTAGTGGGAGTGGCTGACATGACATATGGCAAAACATAAATCCCAAGGGATCCTGAGAGACTTAAGGCTTGGGCCTTCAAAAGCTTCATGAAATAGAACACAAAGTGCAAAGTTGTGCACCTGATACATAACAATATTGTGAATCAGTGCAGCTGGGAACTGATGGCCCAAGTGGCAGCTCTGCTCAAAAGAACCAGGAATTATGGTTGGAAGCAAGTTAAATATGAACCAGTAGTGTGCCATCATTGTCAGTAAATCTGGTCCAATACTATATTAGGAGTACAGCCTGCAGATTATGGGAAATCATTGTCGCTCAGTCCTTGGCACTTGAGGATTCTCTACTAAGAATGTTCCTTCTGGGCCCACTAGAAAAGTAAATGTCAGTAAACTGCAGATGTTTCAGTGGATGGTTGTCAGGATGGTCTGCATGACCTGCAGGGGGAGGCTGAGGGGAGTGAGCCTTGTCTGGGGTAGAGTAAGCTAATAACAGTCTGCAACTATTTGAATAGGACATTTACAAAGATGATGGAGCCCAGCTTGTCTTGGTAGTGACAGATGATGTAACAAGACCAAAGACCTGTTTTCAGTTTGAGAGGTTTACAGTGAACGTTATGAAAAATTACTCCACTGGAAAGGTAGTGTAGCACTAGCGCAGGTTATCCAGAGAAGCCATGAGATCTCTCCCATAAAAGTTTTAATGAGCTGGGTGGATGGATATCCATCTATCTATCCTTATTGTGTTTAAATATGCAAGGCAAAGGATATGCTGAAGCCTCCTGCCCTTTGATAGTTTTACATTATCTCACTTTGTTTTTCTTTTATTTTTCATGGGAGCGTGTAGGTATAGATGTGAAATCTCTCTGAATCCAGTGGAGATGCTTTAACATGCCTGAGCAGCAAGTTTTGCAGTTAATGAATGTACCTTCAGTGTGTAGGGAAAGAGATGGGAAAAGAAAGAGCCCCAGTTGTGTCCCTTTAAACAAGAATGCTTTGTTCAGCATTGGCACCAATAGTCTCTTGGGCTTTGTCCTAGGGAAATGTGGTAAAATTTCAGACTTCAAGATTGCTGTTTGGCTTTTTTTTCTGTTGAGGGAGTGGAAGTCTAGGAAGAGTTCTACTAGGCAAGTTTTGTTGGTTTTTATTTTTATCTTTGCCATAATGATGAGGCATTCCCTCCTAGTAATGGAATTCTAATAGAACGTTTGGGGAACCTTTAGTATCCTTGAAGACTTCGTTGATTCCAGTCAGCCTCTTGACTGAAATGGGGCTGAGAAAGTGGGATCTTAAGTGTGCCTGGTATCTTCACATGTGCACCCATGCACATATTTGACTACTCTGGGGAGCTGGGAGTTTCTCGGAATCAGTTTGCTCTTGAGCTCCTTGTACTTCACTGAATCAACATCTCTTCCACAATGGCTTCCCCTGTCACTGATGGATGGCAATTCAAGTTCAGCATAGTAGGAAGCAAGAAACTTAAAAGCAGTAGAAAGTTTGAGAATTCTTAGATATGTTTAGTAATCCCTATCTGTGGCTTCAAGAGTTCGTAAAAACTAGGTGTATTTACACCGAAAGACTGAGTTTACTCTGTGAGAATAAACATTGACTTGCTGCAGCACCATAGTCTGTCTGTGCCTGGTATGTTTAATGTGGAATAATCCTCGATTCTCACTAGGACAACACTGATTATCCACCTACCTTCATCATAGTTGCTGCTTAATTGTCACCTTGCAAAAGTAGGATGCCATACCTCTACACTTGATACTGTTGTCTGGAGCTGACAGTAATTTTGTAATAATCTTTAAGTCTAGCTCCTCTGTAGTGGGCAGATGTGGTGAACTGGAAGCATAATATCTCAGTGAGTTGCTTGTGAGTTTGTGTTTGAAAGCTGTGGCATGGTAGTGGGTTGTGTGAGAGCTGTGCTTCCTTTCTCCTAGTTTGAGGCACTAGCACTTCAGAGTTTGTTGCACAATTTTCTTGAGCTGTTTGTCTGGGCATTGTGTTGCTTGGGCAATCCTAGGCTGTTGATGCAGGGCCTTCTCTCCACTGATTGCCCAATTCCTTTTTCTTCCTGTACCTTGATTCTCACATTGCAGTCAGTTCTCCAGTACAATTATTTACACATGCAGTAATTTTGTTGGTTTTGGAAAAATTGTTTGTAAATATCTTTTCTGCTTAACTTTTCTAATGACATCGACTTCCCCATCTGGGCCCTCCAGTTTTGATTTTTACATTTATTTTTGTAATTGAAGTTCTTAAGTTCTCAAAGTTCTGAGCTTGGATTTAAAATAGCTGTGTTGGGCAAAAAGTAAACAGAATGTCTCCTTACAAGTCTTAAAGCTCTGCAAGTCCTAAAGATGAGCATTCAGATCTTGTTAATGATGCCCAACCAGGCATAATTAAGGCAGGGTTGTGCTGGGCATTGCAGGATCATGCAGCAAGATAAATTTATAACCTTAAACTGGCCTTGTAAGGCTCAGTATGTATACCATCTAAAAGGAGATAGTGTTTGTTGTTGAATTAATGCTGGTAATCTCTGTAAGTTCTAGGCTAGTAGATGACCACCAGCTGGTCTCCTGCCTTTTTGAACATTGTCTCTTCTCGAGGCTGAATTTTTCAATTATACCTCAAAATTTACATCTGCTTCTGTAGTTCTTGTTCCCTTCTTTTTCATTTTATTGGTGTCTTGTCTTGACTCTTCAATGCTGCACATAGTTGCAGCCTTCACTTTTTTCAGTCCAAGTCTTTCTCCTCTTCTTCACTGCAATTACTTTGATCTTTTGGTTTCTGGATCAGTGGCATACATGGTGTTAGATATGCACTCCTGGTATTGCATGCTTTCTTTGTCAGGTACCTGATCTGCCTACCATGTTTAATACACAAAAAAGCACTCCTTTTGTATTAATATTGTGATATTATATGAACAAAATATTACTTGGCTCCACTAACCCCTACCCTGTCTAAAAACATCAAAATAAGATTTCATCTGTTTGTAGAGATGCTGCAAGAAGAATACAGGATCTATAGCTGGGCTGCTATGAAGTACAAAAATACAGATGCCATCTAAACCTGTTGAGAAAAGTTAAAATGTGATTTTAGTGCATGATAAAAGTATGGCATGTGATGTCTGTTGCATTACGTAGTGTTACATGTGCACCAGCTTGTTCTGACATGTAAATAAGGCAGTTCTGGTTTCCTTATGAAGCTTTGTAAATAGTGTGGCATACCTGCTGATATCTTCCAAAGGGAGGAAGATGTTTGCAATTTTTGTAAATCCTCATGTTTAAGTATGATGCAAATGAGTGAAAAACACCACTAAGTACATGCTACACTGAGTTCCTGTTCATCTTGATGGGTTATGTTCAGAACTACTTGTAGTTGTTTAGGGGTTTTTTAAGGGTTTTTGGGGTTTTTTTCAAATTTCAAGCAATGTCTTTGGTTTGTCCTTTAAGCCCTTTTTAGTCTTTGCTGAGTCAGTCTCACTATGCAGTGGAAAATGATATGTGTTTAACCTAGTTTTTAGTATTAAGACTTAACACCATAAGCAACTTAGCCATAGTAGTTCTAGCAGAGTTGTTCTGCCATGGTTACCTTGCCGACTTCCTATTCTGAAATGGGAAGCTGAGCTTACTGAAGTGCAGAAGTTATTCCAGAACAAATTGCTTGTGGCACAACCTCTCCATGAGGGAAGTGGAGTGTCAAGTTACCTTACTGACCACAAAAGCATCCGCCTGTATCCAGATGGTAAACAAGCTGTAACTCATTCCTTCATCTGTGTATCCCTTCCAGGGTCTTGAAGACAACTGGTGACCCTCTGGAAGATGATGCTTTAAGCATTGACTGTGTTGGGTTAAAGCAAGTTGGCTAAACATGTATATTTTTGAAAATTGTTGTTTGATATTGCATCCTGGGAACCATTATGCCAATGGATTTTTTAAAAAATTCTTGTTTTGAGTAGTTAGGCTTCCATTTTTCATGCAGTTACACTTAACTAAGTGGGTGCTTCAGAGGAGAATAACAAAGGTAATTGTTTGAGTTTGATGTCTACCCTTGTGTTTCTGCAAATCTTACAATTTAGTTTTAACTGACCCTAGATGATGGTCTATCCTGAAAATTCAAAACAACCAGCAGCTTTAACAGTGATGAAAACTAGAAGACAACTGGAACATGAGAAAATGCTTTGCTTCTAAATGCTGCATGTAAACAAAATGGCATTAATTCTGTATGTGTTACACACAACTTCAGGAAAGGCTTATTACCAAACAACTGTCAATCTTATGTCTGTTCATTTGCAGGAAACTTAAATTAGGGGTGAGGGAAAATGGGAACATTTATGACTAACATGGATTGGGAGATAATAAATCTAAACCTATGTTAACATTTAAAATAACATAAAGCTTTAAAAATGTTTCAAACCGTTAAATATTTGTAATATTGTAGTTGGTAAATTTTGTGTCTTCATGATTCACTGGGGAAAATGAATTCACAGGGAGTGAGGGAATAGCACAGGCTGAAGAAGGACGGTTTCCAACACATGAGATTTCACAGCCCCTGGATGTTGTGAAAATGAAGCTGGAAAGCATTTGGCATTGCTTGCAGGCAGGTGTGTGCTCCCCGCTGACTCCCTGTGGCCCATGGAGTCTTGGCACTTCCCTTTGCATGGAATGTCTGAGCAGAAAGGAGAGAGTGCTCTCGCATCAAAATAATCTCAACTTTGTTGGTCGATTGTGTTTGTATCAGTAAATATATTACATCTATTAAAAGGTTTGCTTTTAATTCAATGCCCAGAGTTACTGAATAACAAGTGTGGAATCCTTTCCTCCTCTGAAAGTCGGGAGTGGGGAGGGAAGATGAGACAGACAAGAGGCAGCCTATTTCTCAGAGACTGAAAGAGTTTTCATCCCTTGTTGAGGACGTCAGTTCAGGGATATTGTTATTGGAGAGAGTATTGCCTTTCTGTAATGATGAGTATGGCAGATCTAAGATAACCTTGTCTTGAGCTAGTACAGCAAGACTCTCTACCCTCCCCCTGAACCCTGGCTATTTTGAATTTCATGCTGATGGCCCAGTAATCTTTATGTGATGTATGAGAAGCCTACATACCAAGGTCGAGACAGTGGAGCAAAAGGGTAAACATGTATTGGATATGTATGGCAGGGTTTGGTAGCAGAAAGGCTGCAGGGATATCTTCTGTGAGAAGGTGCAGAAGCTGGTCTCATGTCAGATGAAGCCAGTTCCAGCAAGTTTCAAGATGAAGTTGCCACTGGCCAAATCTGAGTCCATCTGCAGTGTTGGAGCATATCTGTTACAACATATTTAAGAAGGTGAGAAAAGCTCTACACAGCAGTTGTGAGAGGAGTGAGAAAACTGTGAAAGAAATAGCCCTGCAGACACCAAGGTCACTGGGGAGGAGGACAGGAGGTGCTTCAGGTGCCAGAGCACAAATCCCCCTGCAGCCTGTGGTGAAGAGCTGGTTGAGGTAGGCCCATGGCCCTCTTGCAGCCCATGGAGGCCCATGGGGGAGCAGAGGTCCATCTTTAGTCCATGGAGAATCCAAAGCAGGAGCAGATGGATGTCCAAAGGAGACTGCATCCCTGTGGAGAGAGGAGTCCATGCTGGAGCAGTCTATTCCTGAAAGACACTGCTCTATGGAATGATCCCATGCTGGAGCCAGTCCTGATGAATTGTAGACCGTGAGAAGATTGCACTCTGGAGAAGTCACTGGAGGACTTTTATCCCATGGGGTTGGACCCTATCCTGAAACAGGAAGGAAGGAGCAGTGAAAAGATACTACCCATTTTCTCTAGTGCCACTCAGTGAGGGAGGAGGTAGAAGAGTCAGGGGTAAAGTTGAGCCTAGGAAGAAAGTGGGGGGAAGAGTGTGTTTAGTTCTGATTTTGTCTCATTATCCTGCTGTTATTAATTGGCAGTGAGCTAAATTAATCCTCTCCAAGTTGAGTTTGTTTTGCCCATCATAGTACCATCATAGTAGTGATCTTTCTGTACTTTTGTCAGCATGATAGGATTTATGATCCAGGCTTGTAACACTGTTGTAGCTCTTACCTGATCTCTGGCTTGTCAATGTCCTTGTGTGCTACCTTCACACAGTTCACCTGCACACCCCAGCTTGGTGTCTTCTGAAGTGATGTGTCCCATCTCTTCCTCCATATGGTAGATCCAGGTGTTGAACAAGATAGGTTCCAGGATAGATGCCTAAGGGAATTTTCATTACAGCATGTCTCCAGGTACCACTACTCACTTCCCTTTGAGGCTGGTGGTCTAGCCATCAATAATAGACCTATCTAGAGTGTAGTGCCCCAGTCTGGATGTGGGGATGTTGTGGGAGACCATGCTGAAAGCCTAACAATCGAGATAAATAACTTTTGTTGATCTTTGATCCAAGATGATAAAAAGGTATAATTAAAGATCTTCAGTGTGTGTGATTGGTGAGTGAGCATTCAGCTTATCACTCTCTTCATCTAAATTGCTTGTTTTCCCCCAACATATGGTATTTTCTATACAGGGAGATGAAAGACAAGTCTCTCTTTAGTCTACAGACTCTCTGGCTGTATCAACAGTCATATGTGCTTTGTTGCTCAGCCTGAATAAACTTCATGACATGCTGTCTGTTTCAGAATTGGCACAGCTGAGCAAGTGAGTTGACACTTGTTCTTCCTGCATCATCAGTGTGGTGCTGTATTTGGTTGCACTTAAAAGCTCTGCTGGCTACATACGTATGACTTTGAAGTTATCTGAGTTGCTGGTGTCATCTAAGAACTGTCAGGCAGCAAAGTTGTCTCTACAGCCAGAGTCTGGCTTGCAAAACTTTGCTCGAACAGAAGGACCCGAGTTTGCTCTTGACTCTGTCCAAGTCTGTAAGTCTGGTAATGAGAAACTTTGTTCATATTAATAATGTCTCCAGGTCAGCAATGGATTCCCCAACATTGGACACTTTGAAGATTGACCTGGGCAGGGTGCTGAGCCGTCTTGTCTAGACTGTGCTTTTGCCAAGAGGGGTTGGTCTCGATCACCCTTGAGGTCCCTTCCAACCTGGTATGCTATGATTTTATGATTAAAAATGGTGGTAGAAAACAGAATCAAGGCAGCAAAATATGATCCTCCCGTGGCTTAGTGATTTTCTAGACCGTCAGAGTGCTTGGTGTTAATGCTGGTAGTTTAACTTCTGTTTGATGTTTAATTGAAGTAATGCGAGTTTGTGGGAGTCTCTGCTTCTGCAGAGAGTGTCTGTTCACTTTCATTGTAAAATAAAATTCTTTTGAGGCAAAGGGACTTAACAATTTTGTTTGCTTTGTAAATGAAGGTTTTTGTTAATGTCTGCAAAGAACAGTAGAGTCTTTGCTGGAGCCATCAAAGAGTGGTTTCATTTTTAAGTAGTTCATTATCCCTCCAACCAAAACCTATTCTGTGAAGTGGCTGTGTGGCAGTGACTTTTGTGTGGCCTTTAGTGACAATTTTTTCCTTACATTAAAAAAAAAATAAAATTAAATGTTTCACTTAAAAATCAGGTTGTTATTTTAAACAACTGAGGTGGTAGCAGTTCAGCCATGTGTGACTGGCCAATTTGGAGTGTTAGGTCTGATCTGTCTTGAGATTCAGACTCTAAGAAAAAAAAATTTTTTGCAAAAGTTGTCAAGCGTAGCAAAACTTCTGTTGAGGTGAAATGCCCAGGTGAAAAGAGCCAGCCACAAGGAATGCTCCATTAGCCTGTCACAATAAACTGGGAGTGTCACCAGTTTAATGAGCTCTACTGAATCTCTGGCAGTCACTGCGGCAATAGCAAAGTTTCCCTATGATTGTGTGGTGGTCTGAATTAAACATGCAAGCTCCTATTGAGATATTGTTAATACACACTTTGCTGGCTGGAAAGCTGATACTATATTTTTTTACTCCTTTATGGTGCTTGGGTTTAATTTCCATTAGAGGTGGTTTTTTTTTTTGGTTTTTTTTGTTTTTTTTAATTCTGTTTGATTTCCCCTTGACATGCAAATGTCTAGAATCCATTTCATAGCATGGAGCAGGTGGGGTAGCCAACCCTCAAAGCAAAGCACAAAACTCAAATCTCCCTGCAAACTACTAAAAGCCGCAGCTTGCTGCAAATGGATTTTCAAATCAAACAATATGTGGGACAGCTTTCTAGCTATTGCAAGTCTGTCTATACTCTCTGGAATGTATGTACATGTACCTTTGATCACATGTTTTTGATCACATCTGTATTTTTGCCTTAAAATTTCTGAAAGCTATCTTTTAAAGTACATCCAGAGGAAGTGCTGGTAACGCTCCTTCCAAGCAGGCAGCAAAACCTGCCACATGCAGGGAACCTGACAAGGAAGAAGCCTGACACTTCTGCAGATTAGTGGTTCTTCTTTTCTCTCTTCTTCAAAAACATCACTTTTCCAGATTCTGATGAATACTGTGCTTTTCTGCATACTGACTCTGGGGTCAGAGGTTTTGTTACTAATGAGAGCTTTTATCTTCTCAGACTCTTATCCAACAGGATTGGATAATCTGTTGGTTGGCATGAAATATTAACAAATCATTTTCGGCTAAAACCCAGTGTTTCTGCTCCTCATATTAACACTCAGAACTTCTAAGTTTATTCGGTAAAAAACCGCAAACAGGAGTCCTTGTTTATCTTTTAGAATGAAGATAAAGAGATCTTTGCTGCCATGCCTATTTCAGTACAATAATGCTGTCATTTGTCCTTCAGATCTGAATATTTATAAGAGAGAAAGAAATTATATACTATGGCATGATGAGAATTTATCTTCTCTTGTAATTCCTTTGCAGCAGTGAGAAGATTGGAATGATAAACTTCGCTATAATAAACCTATGTCTGCCATTGGTTTTAACTGAGCAGAAGCATCATCTGAGAGAGGTGTTTTCTTTTAGCTTGAACTGCTGTTTATTCTTTTTTAAAATTATTCTAATGAAGTTTTTTTAGTAAAAACCACATGGCTTTTCCTCTTGCATATTCTGTCTTTCTTGAAAGAAATGTAATTTGTAATGATTCTCTTTAATTGCATATACTTGTCTAATTATGCTTGTGTTTAAAAATAATCACATCTTCCTGGCTGTCTACTAAATGAAATATTTTTACTGGCAAACTTCCCTGGTCTTCCTTTGTTTTTAAATCTGCTGATTATACACCTGCAGTTTAAGAGGGTTTACTGATTTTTCTGTGTCTCTAGATTTCTAGTTCTCTTTAGAGAGAAGCAAATAGTTGGGGTTGATTCTTTGGAGAGGTCCTATCCTATGACTTGGTGTATGAAAGAACAAGGAGTGAAGAGTACTGAAGTCAGTTGGCTGTCTGAATAAGTAACTTCAAAAAGATTTCTTTGTATTTTTAAATCCAAAATCCTTTAAATCCATTTTCTGAGGAAAAGACCACATTAGAGCTTCGTTCTCAAGTTCCAAACTCCCTTTTTGGTCACTGCTTCTGTTTTGCATCTTTGAACTACTTTTACTGGCTGTAGCTGTCAAAGTGATTAATAATAAATATAATTTATATGGAAGTTTTAGCACATTATAAGGTAGTTAATATAGGTAATTAATGCTAATGCTAGCATGCACATGGAATTAATTTTGTGTTATAAAAAGTGCCACAAATAGTATATGTTATTCAAGTTTAAACAAAAAGACATAGAAACAATTGACTGTGAATTATGTGGCATTAACAGTGTGCAATTTTATGCTGGAGGAGAAGAGTGGTTCTAAGGAACTTTTTGTTTTATCCAGACATAAATAAAGGTAAATTCATGCAGCATACATGTGATGCAACTAAATGATCTGCACCTTTTTGCTTTTACAGGTCAGCAGGTGGTGGTAGGGATTCTGTTCTATGCTCCCAAAAGCAGTGCTGTAGAAGGCATTGTGTAAGATACCAGTTTCCAGAGCAGCTGTCCTAGGTTTTGCCTACTAGCCACAGCACAGCTTCATGGCCTCCTCCTTGCCTGGATAACAGTGTTAGGAAGCAGCTTTTGGCATACCAGGCCTATGCCAGGCTGTGCTGTGTGGTCAGTTTGTGTGGGTTTGAAAGCTCTGTTAGCTTGATTTAGTGATGTTTAAAAGATGTAACTTCCCCTGTAGCCAGTTCTTTACAGGGCATTCAGCTGCCCTGCAAACCTCTTGGGTGGGAGTCAGGAATAGAAGCTGTGACTTGTCTGGCTGGGAGAGTGGGAGCCCTGCAGCCTTAATTTATGTCAAGTACAACTACTTGTGTTGCTTATGTGTCTGACTGGCCATTACTGCTGATCTGAGCTACATTTATGCTGAAGAAAGGTTGCCAGTAGAGCCTTATTGGTAAACTGCGTTTTTGTAGACAATCATAAATGTTTCCTATTTAAAAACAAGTTTCAAAAATTGGAAATAGTTGAGTCAGGCACCCATACATGTGAACTGTATATGAAGGATGTGTCTATATGAAAAATTCTGTTTGCACAATTCCATCTGTTTAAAACTATTTCTACTCCTGGAGCATTCAAATGCAGGCATATAAGAAAGCAAAGATGTCATTTGAAATTTTGATACTGCATTAGCATAAGAAAGGACAGAGTCTTTGCTAAACTCTCCCAGGATTCTCTTCTGATAGCACTTGCCTATTTCTCCTTGTTCTTTTTAATGTCGGTGTTCCTTGTTATTTCTCAAATACAGTTTAAATTCATGACCTAGAATTTTCTCTAGCTCTCCAACAAGATGGCACCTCTATCCCATAATAATTTGTGCAAGAGGGCAATGGGCAAGGGAAGCCTAAAGCATCGTGTTGTGTTTGATCGTATAATCTCAAAGAGGTGGCTTCCACTTCAATGCCTGTATCTTAGCTTTACTGAATAATACCTCTTCCTCTGGGAATGCAGAACTGTAAATTGTATTTTGAGTGAAGTCGTGTAGGTTAAGGAGTCCCAGCACAGGTTTTTGTTCTCCTCATCCTAGCTACTTAGTGTTTCCTCCACTTTGTGTTTGAGGGGCATGTAATATTTCAAGTGGGTCAGGAGGGGGAGCTGGCATTCTAGGGGTGAAAAAGAATCTTCTTTACATACAAGTAACCCTTTTTTAAATTGTGCCTCTGAGTGTATAATTGTGATGGGGTAACCTGTCTGTTCCTGAAATAACAGGAATCCAGACTGACTTCCAGAATATAAAGTTGCAAGTAAGGTGTTTTGGTTTTTTTTTACTGCTTTGTTCTGTGGCTGATGGTTCCTTTTATCTGTTGCCCGAGGATCCCATTTAGAAGTGCTGACAGTGCTTTTCTCTTGGGAAGAGGTCTGTGTTGCCAGTAGTACGTGTAGGTGATAGGGACAATGAGCAGAACCTCACCCTCATCTGAGTCCAATAAAATAAAAATGTCACTGCTGGTAATAATGTTGACAATAATAATTGCACATATAGGGCACCCACCATGGTAGTACTTGCCTGCCCTTCATGTGACTTTTGGAGAGATTAAAGGCTTTTCAAAGTCAGCATGCCCTTGAGATGACTGATGGAAACGTGAAATTGCCCTAATGAAGGTTTCCCCAATTCAGTGGGTTAGCCTTAGCATCAGTCAGGTTCCTACCTAGCCCCCTCATTCAGTCTGCAGGATGGGGGTAGAAAATATGGAGAAAAAAATGGGAACTAAAAGGCTCGTTGGTCAAGTTAAGCTGACTCTTTCCCTACCTCAAATCCACTCCTTCACTCCTGACTTCTGTACCCACATCCTATCCCCCACACAGCCAGTGGTCAGTGGGTCTGCTGTGGAGGTGACTGAAACAAGCTGTGTCCAGCCTGGGACAGCCCCATCTTCTCTGAAAAAAATCCAAGCAAGTGGTGAAATTATCCCTTCCAGATAATGCAAGTCTTGAGACATGGTAGTTTCTTGCTCATTTTTTCAGCAATAAAACAGGCTTCTGAGCCTCTGGATATGCTACTATAATCTGTTTTTGAAGGCCTGTACTGTAAATCTCAGCTAGGGAAAGTGCCTGTTTTGAAAACAACTGTGCAAAACCAGCTTGCAGAAAAAGTTAGCATTGTTCAGATAATTTTATAAGTTTTCACTTGTCCAGTTGAGGATGAGACAGAATGTTACTGAGAGGTGGGGAAAGAAGTAACTGGAAGCAGGGCATGTGTGAGGTAGCAAAGGAAACCCTATACCCTCCCTTCAAATCTCACCTGACTTTCCTGGATCTACTTTATGTTTATGTTACTGTACACCGGAATCTCTCCAATGGGTTTACTTGGCATGGCTTTGGACTCTTTGGAGATTGTTTGCATCTAAGGTAATTCCCTCTCTGCTCTATTGTCTGTGTATTCTCTATAATGCTGTGCTGCCAATTCAATCTTTGATTCATCTTAATGAGTTTGTACTTTATGAATAATGAAAAAATCTTATCTTCACTCCTATTGCAGAGCTTGAAAATAGTGTATTATCCTTCCCCACCCTTAGTTCTTAGTAGTTTGAGTTTCTTGGTTTTGTTTGCTTTGTTTGCCTTTTTGTTTTTATTGTTACTTTTTTGTTGTTAAACCATTTTTTAATTTGTTTGTTTTACTTTTTATTGACAAGTGATGGCCCTTATATAACAGGTAGAAAGCATAAGCCAATACAAGAGACTTTTCCACTGTCACAGTAGCATGGTTAATGTACTGTGATCTGACTAGAAGCCCAGTACCGTTTGGGTTTACGTAGAGACTTGGTACATATAAAATGCAGTGATCTATTTATTTGTCCTTATTCAGGCTTCTCCAGTGAACACTGAATCTTCTTGCCAGTAGCTGGTAGAGAGACGAAAGTCTGCATGCTGTTAAGAAATGCTGCTCTGCAGCAATAATGGCATTTACTATATCCGCTCTTAGGGGATTTTTTTTTTCTTAATGACTGTCTACAAATTCTCATTGGCATCTTGGTTGCAGGAACCCAGCTTGCATGCACTCTGGGCCAGTCTGCCCACAGAGAGAATATTTTTAAGTGGTTGTGTGCTTATATGAGGTTCCCTCTGTCCCCCGATGGATATGACTTGTGAGAGTCCTAGTTTTTGAGACTTTAAGAGGCGTAGAGCCTAATTTGAAGGAAGCAGCTTGGTTTGTTGGTTTGGTTTATTATTTGTGGGAGTTTTGTGTTCTTTTTGCTTGGGTGTTTTGTAATTTTTCGAAGGGTTCTTTAGCTTTGCTTCTAAGCCACTTCTGCTCAGGAATTAGTAATTTCTGTTTGGGGCCTTGACAGAAATGACTGTGAGCAAAATGTGTGTTCTTTCAAGGTTGTAATAAGTAAATATACCATTCATGGGATGTTTTTGTCTTCTGATGAAGAGCTGAGGGCTTGGTAGTTTGAGTATGCATTTGGGATTTTTTGTTGGTTGGAGTTTTTTAGGCCAGGGGAAGTTGAGGGGATTTTGACTCTTAATTTCAGCTAATTTCCCAAAGGAACTAGAATTTTGTTCTTCTTCAGATAAAAGTTCACATTCGTCATCACTTGCATTTTCTTCTGGGCATATTCAGCAATACAAATGCTTGTTTCTGTGATCTGTACTACATTTAAACACCATTTGCATGCAGTAGCAGGCTCTGAAGCAGTACTGGTGTTATTGCCATGACAAGGTGAGAGGCTTAATGGTTATTTGAACAGGGCCACATTTTCAAGTGAGCTTGTAGCCAGAACTGAAAATTTAAGTCAGTGGTAGGCTGGTAAGAAAATAACCTGGCATCTTCATTGTAGCTTGAGCAAGCTAGCCAGCATCATGGAAGTATGAGGTGTTAGTAAATAACTTGCTTTTCTTCAATTAGCACTGATTTTATGAAAATAAAGTAGTATTTGCATGATTTCAAGTACAAAAAATGCAACTCTTTCCCACTCTTAGGAATCTGCTCATTAGGCCCCCAGAGGAGGGTGGGTCAGGCTCCAAGGTCACGGCTGGTTTGCAGTGTGCCCTCTGCCAGAGTGTCCTCTCTGGATGGCAGTGTGCAAACTGGAATTTGAAAATGAGTTGCCAACTTTGATGATACTGCCTCTAGCAGCAGTGCTGAGGTGGATAAACATGGTTTTCAGTGCAGCTTTTGCAAGCCAGCTATGGCCTCCAACGTGTACTTGGCTGAAGCTATTTGATACCCTTGATTTATAAGAATGTAGAAGAGTTGCATTTTTTGTGTTTAAAATTATGGAACTACTGCTTGCTTTCAGTACAGCTGAATGTGTTTGAGCAACTAAGGGCTTGACTATCCAGAAGAAAGCAAGTTAAAGGACAGATGATAATTGAGCACCAGGAGTCAAGGCTAATTAGAAGCACAGATGGCTTTTATGCATGCTTAGTCTGTCTGAAACACTTGGAGACAGCACTGCCAGTGACTGCTAAAAGGCAAAGTGAATTCTCACTGGTAAGCAGTATGGCCAGCAGATAAAACCTTAGGTTTGAAAATGAGCTTTAGGTTTGAAAATTGAGTTAATAACAGGTCAGGTGTAAGATGATTGAGCAAAACATACTGAGCTACTCTGTTTCCAGGGATGCCAGGGAGAGGAAATGCTGGTGCCACCAGAGCAGGGCAGTATTAGGCCTGTAGAGGTGAGGCTTGCTAGCTACAAAGGCACCTTTAAGAATTTACTAGAAGCTCAGACCTAGAGTCAGTGACCATGAGACCACAGCAGCCCACTCTTCAAAAATATTTAACATATTGCAGAACACATAATCTCATGCTTTCTTTCAAAACAGAAACTAAGTCTGCCCTACCTGCTCATTGCTGTTGCTAATCACTGTTCAGTTTGGGATGCATTGCATTTGACTGGAAATTTAATTGGCTTTGGCTTTTCTCTTGGAAATAGCTTATTTTCCTTAATTTTGGTTGTCATTTTGTCAGCTGGCAGGCTGTTTCATGTACCTCTTGGCCTATTTGACAGGTTGTTTTCCCAAGCAGTGCTTCAACAATTTCTGAAATCTGTTAATTGTTTGTAGCCCTGTAGTCTGAGCTCTCTAATATGACTCAAGAATGCCAGCATCTCCACTTGGGTTTAAGTAACTGCACTTGAGTTTGGGGAGGATGTGGGCAGAAGCTCTCCAGCTTTGCTTGTATGTGCTCTGAGAGGGATCAATGGCATCCTTGCTCTGTAGCTGCACTAAAATAGGACTTTTCTGGCTTGTATGTCCACTTTTCATGCCCTCTGGCAAAAATCTTTTAAAGAGTTCTGGAACAGCTAAAATCAGCACTAAACAGCTTGTTTAGACAGGGCCAGTTGGTGTAAAATGTCCCTGGCTGATCAATTTTCTCTTTCCTTCATGTCTACCAGAAGCACATTAAAACCTCTTGCCTATTTCCCTGTCAAGTCTGGAAGAGTTTCTAATTAGAGAAGCTAATCTTTGTTTTGTCGTGTTTTAGCTGGCAAGAATTTCCATAGATTCCCTGAGACTGGGAACTCTCTGGCAGTCAAAAATGTAGCCTACTTGAAATGTGGGCCATGCAGCTGTCACTGTGGCTGTGCAAGGTGCTTTATACCCATCCCAATTGGAGTCCTTGTAGGATTTGCAGTGAGAACTTATTTAGCATAAGAATTCTCTTTGAATGTGATTCATGATCCCAAGGAAGATGATATGGGAGTTTATTTGAGAATGGCTTTAAGGAAACAGAGTGGACAAAACTCGCATAACTGTTAGGTCGAACAGCGATGACTGACATGAGAAACTTCATTTTTTATCCTTTCTCTCAGTGATTGCTCATTATCAGGGAGGTTTCCAGTCTTCAAGTGTAATTCAGTCTTTGTGTTTCATTAAGTCACTGCCTTGTGCTAATTCAATTTTGTGTTAGGTTGCAGCTGTAGTTTTGTTTGTAAGCGGAACATTTCATGCCCACCCTCCCAGTGCTTGCCTGTGAGGTTTCATGGTGCTCACACAAGTTCTCCTGAGTCCAAGGAACACTTCTTCAGAAACTGGCAGTGCTTTACTTGATGTTTCCAAACAAAACAACCCAAACAAAAACTCACAAACCAAAAAGAAAACCCTACCAAAACAGAAAGCAAACACACAACCCCCCCCCAAAGCAAACAAAAAACCAAGCCAACACAAGGTTTTGCAACTTTTCGTACATCACTGTTCCCAGTTATAGTAACTTCCATAACAACAAAATAGTAACTCTATAAAGTAGTATATGCATACTGTGTGTTTCCATGTACTTCATTTTGTGAGATGTAAGTTATGCAGACCGTTCACATCTGATGCATCTGAACCATCTGTCTAGCAAGGCATGACTGTCAAATATTTTTAGTTTATGGTTGGGATTTTTAGCAGTATCTTCAGAAAATAAGCACAAATCAAACATCTGTAGAGAGAGTTTGATTTATTAAATTTGAGATGATGAGATCTACTATGAAAATGTCACTGTACAAAATAATTTTCTTGTCTTTATGTGGTACCAGATTTTGAAAGGGGAAACAAGTTTTTTTGCTACTGTTTTGTCTAGAAGGAGGGGAGAAGAAAAAGACGGTGAAAATCGGAAGTTTTTTGTAATAGACTTTTTTACTTTAGAGACCACAATCATGCATATGTAATGCCAAAAGAAAAAGCCTTTTATTTTGCCTATTCCACCCATTTCATTCAGTACACATTAATTTATCAGTCCACAATCTGACCCCTGTGTTGTCAGTCAGTAATGGGACGGAATAAAGAAGAACAGGTCATCCTTTACTGTTAGTAGAGGAAAGGAATTTGTCACTTTTATCTCCCCCTATAGTGCAACATCTCAAAGAAAGTTTTTTGTCAGCAATTTGTTGGCTGCAGCAGCTTTATCGTTTAAGTGGTACAAGTTGCTGGGAAAGCTCATTTAGTGACAAGTTAAATGCTACAATCTCCTGTAAGCTATGTATGTAATACTGCATTTTATGGTCTAGCCGTGCAGAGCTATTCTGCATGTAACACGTGTTAAACATTAACTACGGTTTGGGTACAGAAGGTGGAGTGTGCTCTTGCTGGTTTCTATTGGGTGTGTGGCAGTGGAAGATAAACATATAGTCGTAGTTAATGCCATAAAGCAAGCAACCATGAGCAGAGTAGGGTGTCAAGTGCATTTTTCCTACGTTTTGAATTTTTCATGTTCTGCTGTTTCTCTTTTTATTGCTTTTGAGGGTTTTCTCCTCCCTCACTTAAGCAAAATCTGTTTAAATTTTGTTTTGCTTTGCTTTGGCTTCTTGTAACAATTGCTGATTTTACTCCTTTTGAGAAAATATGTTCTGGATACTTTTTGTTTATTTTGTTACATTTACTGTACAAGTAAAGATGATGATTTCTCTAGCAATGTACTGTTTTAAGAAGCCATTGTATTCTCATCAGCCTTTAATAGAATGTTCAACTTTGGTTAAGAATGTCTATTATCCACCTCTTGCCCTCCTCAAAATAATGAAACAGTATCTTACAATGATAATTTAATGTTGGCATTAAGCTTTTATGCAGCTTTTTTAAATGGAGCTCCTAATTCCGCTCTTGAAATTCGATATGATTACATCTGTGCTTCTGTTTTGTTAGTTAAAAAAAAAAAAACAAAAAAAAAACCCCAAAAAATACAACTTAAATAAAATTTTCTACCTATACCTGAGCTTGCTTGACCTTCCTGGAAAAATTAGAGGTGTAACTCGTTATCTTGTCTATTGCTGAAAAACACTGAACAGGAATTCTGCATGTTATGATTGATACTGCCTTTGTGCAGAAGGCCAAACTAGAGGAACTGAATGCTTAAATCTGTGAATTTTGCTACATTTGGGGGTAAAGTGGAAATGCCTAATATGTTTTAAAGGATAATTTTTTTAAAAAAAAATCCTTAAAATTGTAAGAGGAACAGCAGTCACAAGAGTGGATCCTGAACAGTATAAAGTACAGCTGTAGCTTCAGTCTCTTTCTCAGATTTATGATCGTCTCATGTATTTTTGGCCAAGGGTGTTTTTGCTCAAGAACTTGAAAACTTTCTTCTCCAAGTAACTCAACAGGATTTGCAAGAAAAATTGGTTTTTTTATTGCCTTTTCCTTTGGTTTTCTAGTGTTGAAGATTGAGTATCTAAATTCTTGCCTTAACCTCAAAACAAATACCTAGGCCAATGCAGCTGACCTTTAAGATCTGCTAAGTTTTCTAGTCCATAGTTGGGGTATTAGTTTTTGTTTTATTTCCATGTTTCTGATAGCATGTCAAGTAAGATTTACAGCTTTTTTTGCCTTTGTTCCTTTCTTCATTTAAAGACTGTAAATTTGATAGCAATTGGCAACATAAATGAAAGATTCTTACCAAATCCCATTAATTTTCTTCACAGTACTCTTTGAGTATTCAGGCTGTCCAGAATTTATTTTGCAGCTTCAGTGGTGGTGTGGCACTACACAGCTGCAGTTGCTGTTGATAGCCAGCAGATTTCAGGCAGTGTGTTAAGCAAGCTTTTCCTGAAGATTCTGACTTCCTGGGGTACAAAATGGTGGCTCTGTGACTAAGGACATTTGTAGGACATAAGCCTTCCCTTTTTCTTGTACATTTTTAGTTATGATGAACTTTGAATGTTTTCTTTAAGAGTGAAATCTGATGCTGTTGGAATAGCAGCAGATAAGAACAGTGTCACTTCGTTTCCTGAGGAAAATATAAAGAAATGTCAATGCAATTCTTCAGAATAAATGGAACTGCTATTTTGATGTTATTTTGTATATCTCTTTTCACGTGTTTGAACTTGAAAAGAAACACACCCAAACAAACCAGCAGTGACCAGTTTAAAAAAAAGCATTTTCTTTTCTGTTACAGAAAAATGCAAAGGGACAGGAGTTGTTTGACCAGATTGTGTATCATTTGGACCTTGTAGAAACAGATTACTTTGGCCTGCAGTTCATGGATGCTTCCCAGATTACAGTGAGTATAATTTAAGTTGATTTTTATGCTTTGTGGCAGTTTGTGTTGCCTATCATAAATGTATTGCTGGTGCAATTCCATGGAGAGGTGTTGGCACTGGGGGATGTACTGCTGTAACAAGTGATGCCATGTCTGGTTCTTGCACATAAAGCTACATCCTTCGAATGAGTCCTGTGTCATTTTATATGATATGCCTGTGACTTGACTGCCCACAAGTTAGAAAAACAATGAATGTGGGTAAAGAAAAATGTCCTTTATGGTTAGTAGATTCATGATATTCAAAATGTTTTGCAAGCAAGGATTTCTTGTAAATTTTCTCTCTCTGCTATTTCATGCACACGTTGTGTTGCTTTGTAGGTTTAGGTTCATTTGCAAGAGCAAAAAGTTTTAGCTAAGAGTTCTCCTTCTCTTCCTTATATAAGGACCTCCAGTATCCACAGGTAAAATAAATAAATCTAAAAAAAATGTTTACAGCTCTAATATATTAATAGGATACGGTTAAAAGACTACACCATTGTGGTTACACTATATTGGCATATATTTAATCTTTTGCTTTATCTGTTCACTCAGTGTGAACAGGAAGTTTGACAAAAACCTGCATGTGGATAGAAATTAAACATATTTGGAAAATAAGTGTTTCCTTTAGTGCTCTCTGGTCAGTTCATAACTGGTTTTTTTTTTTCCATGAAGCAACAGGAGATGTCTTCTCTGGGATAATAGAATAAAATAATGGGAAAATGTAGTTGCAATATTGACATTCTGGGAAGTGTAGGTTCAAAGTTTATCATCCCAGAATTCTCAGCTTTATTCTCTTACAAGCTTGGGTCAAAGGATGGATTAGTGTTTAAGCTGCTGCATTATCATCTAGGTCTTACCAGTCACTTTAAACAGCAAACAGGAAACCTATCCAGGTACTGTAATGACTTGATACTGGAAGAAGGGAATCTGATGGTTTGGGGAGAAATGATATTAATCTATTTAAACATTATCCTGATGTCTAAATTAATTTAAGTTACTGTCATTGAAAACTGATGTTTTGAATGAAGTATGTCCATAATGGGTTTGGGATTTTTAGGTGGTCTAGTGTGTGTGTGTGCTCCTGAGAAAATTTCAAATACATAAATTGTATGTACTTTTATGTTGGATCTGATTAAAAGGACACAGGTAATACCGCAGAGCCTGCTTATAATGGGAAAAAGAAACCCCATTATATTGTTACTGATTGTCAAATCATCTAGGATCATCTGGGAGTTTGATAGCTAGGAATAGTTACCTAGCAAGGAGTTCCCTAATGTTTTGAAAGAACAGAAGCAGAAAGGGAGAGTGAAATATCCTTTCTCAGAAAGAATGAGGGCAGATCAGCCAAAAGCCAGGCTGAGAAACTTGGAAAACTCATTTTCTTGTATGTTTGCAAAACTGGAGAGCTCTTTTGACTGATAAGAAAAAGGCAGATGTGATTAGCTATGTCTTCTGTATGTAGCCCTCTCACTGGTGTTGAGGACAAAATATGTGTAACATGCAAGTGTTTTAGCTGTGTTTGTGTGCTGTTAAGGAGGGAAGTACATGGTGCATCTACAGTTACAAGAGAGATGAGAGCTGTGAGCAGCTGCTAGCTGGGCTCTGAAAAAAGCCAACTCTGGTTGTTGTAAGACTTCGGTGGGGTAGGGTTGGGTTGTAATTTCCTGAATTAAAAGGAGTGTTGAGGGTGAAGTTCTTCACTGAAGTTCAAGGCCCAAAGCTCTTCATTGGCTCTTGAGGTTTTTTTGGTCTGGTTCAAGCTGGGCAGAGAGTAGAGCTTAGAGAATTTCAAGGCACAAGCTTTTATCTTGCCCAGCACCCTGTGCCAAAAGGTTCCATGCTTTAACAGCCTTCCTTCCTCTGTTTTGAACTTGTGACCTGCTCTTTTCCTTTGCATAGCAATTAATGCATAGCCTCCATGGGCTTCTGCTTAGTGCCAGCCCAGAAACACAGTGGCAAGTGGGGAACTGGGAGATTAAAGTTGTGTAAATCCCTTTGAGGCTCTAAGCCTTTGTCTTTAGAATGTATTGTTAAGAGCTAAACATCTTTAAGCCGCCATTACAAGTAAGAGAGCACAAAATAGTCTTTGAATAGCGGAGATTGCTTCTGTGTGCTCCAAGGCCAGCAGCTTTTGAGTGCACTGGGTTTCCCGTCCTGTAACTTTGCCAAGGAGTTGGGACAAGCAATGTTGATAGCTGTGATTTAGAAAACAAAATCATGATTAGAGTTCATTTGCTTTGAAAGAGAAAAAAACTTTAATTGTTTGAACAGCTTATTTTTAATACAAATTCCCCCCATAAAGCTGTAAAAAGCAAGATGTCAGCAGAAATGCAGAAACTACTGTAATGCCTATTCAGTGAACTCTGCATTAGTTTGTGTCTTGTGCTCTTTAAAGATATCAATCAGAAGAATGTAGAAGGAGGCAGAATGATAAAAGGGTCTAGATAATCATCTAATAGTTTATTCTAAAACAAAATCTTAGTGTACTGTTGTATTTTGAGTTACTTGCTATTAACTCTAGTAGAAATAGTCTAATACAAGAAAACAATTCCTTATTCTAGCTGTTACAGAACTTCAGCACAGTAGTTGTGCTTGGGGTGATTGAAGGGTTTCACTCTGATGTAGGAGATCTCTGCAGTGTTTTAGAGAAAACACAAAGCTTATTGAGTTTTTAGTTACTTTTACTACAGTCTGTGTTTTCTAGCGAAGCAGGTGGCCTTGAAAGCTTTAGCTGAGGTTGGGAATAGCAATAATAAAACTTGAGAGACCATACTATTGAAGTTCAGTTACCATGAGGAAGTATTTCACTGATCCTTGTAGAAACATACTCCATGGTTGGTTTGGGTGTTTGACGCTTATTTTTAGCTGATGGTAGCTAATGTTTATTCATTTTCTATCCAGGAGTGTCCTCTCTTTGTCTCTTATTCTAAATTATCTTAATTTAAAAAAAGGCTTTCTGTGGTAACAGCTTCTTGTCAGCTCTGTATTTTATAGGGTTTCTCAAGATTTAGGTATCTCCATTTCTACAGTTGCATTCTTTATTCCATTTTTCTGTCCTGTGATGCCAAAACATGGATACCCTCCCAGCCCCTCCTGTATTTCACAAGAATTCATAACTGAAGGATTGGCTTACATTTATTTGCTTGTAATTTGCTTGTTTCCATCATGATTTTGTTTCTGTTCACAAGAACAGTTACAGAGTAATTGAGAGGGAGGAACTTCTAAGATAAATCTTTGAATCCCCTTTTTTTTTTTTTTTCTTGTGCAAATAGAATGCTGACATCCCTGGGAATGGATTGAAGCAAAATAATTAAAATGCCTCTTTTCTCACATGTATTTCTTTCTATGATCCTCTAAGTCATTTAAGTCCTTCATGTCTGATCTCTAATGTCACAAAGACTCCTTAGCTTTAAGAAGGTCCCTATGGAACAACCTTTCGCAGCTGTGCTCTGCAGCCAGTTGAACCATTTCTGAGGATATGTGGCTGCACCCAGTGGATCTGGCACGTAGGGAAGCACTGGATTTACAGCATGTGTACAGCAAGAATGATGTGTGAGGACATTCTGTGCCTCTTGCAGGCTATGGTGGGGACCAGGGTTCCCTGGGAAGATGAGTGCCAGGACCAGCCTGCAGTGAATTGTCCTGGTAAACCATGTCTCCATATGAAATTCCCGGTATTGACCAATTTCTAAATTGGGTTTTGATTCAAGAGGTGGGAAGACAATGGAGGGAGGACATGAAGAAGATTGTGCAGAAGTGAAATAGGCTTTCATGAAAGCAATTGCTCCAAGTACAAAAACACGAGGGAGAAAACATGGCCAGAATTGTGTTGCCTGGAGTGGGCCTGACCAGCAGTGTGTCAGGATGCACCACTGAGATCCTCACTTCTACAAAAGGCAGCCTTCTGGCCAGATTTTTCTGGGCGAGTCAGGATCATGTATGACTCATGACAAAGGATTTCAACAGTGCTGGGGGGCAGGTAGGAAGCAAGCTGGACAACAAATTATGTAAGTACCTTTGTTTCCTCTACGCATCAAGAGCTAGATTCCTGGATGTGTCAACAGGTATTGGGGTCAGGGACTTGTAGTGCCTTGGCTCATTATGACTGCCTCTGCTGTATCTATCTGAATTTTCTTTTAAGGGCTCAGTGATCAGGTTTTTTCAGCTGCTGCTTTTGATATTACTGCCGTGACTTCTTAAGATGTGAGGGATGTGGAAAAATGAGCAGTTCAAACCAGTCAATTAGCCTCATAGTGTGATATCTGGGAGTCTTTCCTTTTGTACTTCTTAATACTTGAACAAGTGTTCATGAAGAAGAAGATAGGGTCTTGTTTTCAATACACTGGATGTAGGAAAGTAGGGAGACTGATAAATATTTTGATAATGCTAAATGCTTCCTTTTCTGCTACTGTTAGAAACATACTGTTTTTCCCCATAAATAAGCTGTGACATTCCTCTGTGACTTAGTTTCCCCTCTCTGAATCTCTCTTGTTCCTCTGGATGGTGAACACTTTGGGACTGTGATTGTGTGCAGGATGTGTGTCTGTAGATTGCAGCCAAGAGCAAAAAATACCAGTGACAGAGGGTCCCAAAAACTGTAGAACATCCTGTAGCACTCGATGCTTCAGAGTCTGTTAGTGGCAGTGATAGGAATGCCAGTTCAGTAACTGGACAAAGGCAGTGTGGCTGACTCCACAGTGATGCAGAACACCTGATGAATGTGGAATGCTTCCAGCTGTGGCTGTCCAAGTCTGTATTGTGGTTTGTGAACACCTGGTGGAAGACTCCAAAACACTAACAAATTCCAGCCTTTATTCATCCAGTAGAACCTGCTGTTTTGGGTGGACATTTTTCTGACACAGACTTTTGACAGAGAAGCAAGTGTACAGGGCAGGTAATTGTGATGCTGTCTGTCAGTGATGCTTCTGCACCTCTCTCCTGAGTGTCAAGAATTCTCTCCAGGACAGCAAACAGTTTGTGCTGGTTTCTTTTGTCTTTGTGTGTGGCTGGAGCATAAGCTGAAGTGGTTTTTACAGTTTTCTTCCACAGAAAACTACTCATGTTGCCTACTTGTTACAAATCCCTTCATGGTTTTTTTAGATGTTTGGACATAGGCATCAAAATTAAAAGTAAATTGCAAAAATTGATCTGGAGTGGTATCAGCCTTCATTGTCTGTAAAGTAAATCTAATGAGAAATATACTAGACCTGGCAAGTTTTTTATATTTTTTTTATGTAATTCCATGTTTTCTGTCGCATCAAGTCTGAAAAGCAAAATATTCTTTGGTTATCAGATGGATATGAATTAGGATAGGCTAATGGTCTTGAATGATGTCCCTATATCTGTCTATCTGGTCTGCAGTTAACACTATTTATCAGGATGGCTCTGTGCTGACTTAGACTGCGACAGGCCAGACTTCCATGAATGCCACACAATATGTGAAGGTCTCAGGGCTGGTAAAGACCCATTAAGGCCTACCAGTGCCCTCACAGCTCTGTAGTGGCCTTGTACTTCCCAAGATCACAATCTAGAGCTTTGTCACAGCTCATTGCTTGCCCCCTGCAATGCCTGCACTCAGTGTCTGACTTGGGGAAGGTGGCAGCCCTTCTTCACAGGGCAGGAGGGAACTTGGCGTGGGGGATGCAGAATGGTGTCAGCTGGAGGGGGCTGCTGGAGTGCAGCTGGTCTGACTTGTTCAGACCAGAACCTAGGAAACTGATAAAACTTTGCACCTGGATCAGGTTGGTCCTTGCACCTCCAGCAGTGTTGTGTACCTGAATACACTGCACCATTGTGCCAGGGCCCTGTTCAACAAGATACTGACAGCAGTATCCAAAGAGAGTCTAGATCAAAACTGCCCAGCTGAGGCTGAAACTCCTGTAAGACCCTGCCAGTATCTTGTGAAAAGTTGGTCACATCTGAGCTCAAATGCAAACTGTTCACCTCATTAATTCCAGCTTGGTTTTATAATGTGAATGCTATTTGAGTAGAAGTGCATTCCTTTTTTTTTTTTTTTTTTTTTTTTTTTTTTTTTTTTTTTTTTTTCGAGTTGTGTAGATGAGATTGTAGAGCAGCATCTTGAAAGAAGCCTGCAGGTCTTGTCTGTTGAAAGGGGTGTCTCTATCCAAGCTCCTGATAGCAGCTTTAGTTGTATCTGGTTTCTTGGGGCTTTGTTCAGTCATGTTTGATAACCTCAAGGATGGTGGCTCCATTGTCCTTCTGGGCACCTGTGCTTTGTCTGAACAGCCTCATGATGACAGTGTTTGTTTAGCTGGGATTTCTCCTGAGTCTGATGCCACTCATCCTTCTGCTATGGCATACCACTGAGAAGTGTTGATTTTCTTCTCTGCAGCCTTTCAGTAGGCAGCTGAAGTCACCAGTCAGGTGAGCCTTCTTTTTCAAGAGGAACATAACTTTCTAGGAGGGATTAGAGAAACATGAGAACAATAGCTCATTGTTTTAAGTTGTGAAATCTTGGGAGCTTATCATGTTTCTAGGTATATGTTTGTGTACTCCCTGATTTTCTACATGACTCCTGTTCTCATTTGGTTTTCGGTAATAATGTTGAAAGGTGACCTGCAAAAGAAAAGAGAACTGTTTCTCCTTTGCTCCCTTTTAAATCTCTAAATGTAGAGAAATCCCCAAACTGTGGTTTGGTGAGTAGAATTTTTTATTGGCTTTATTTTTTGGTGATTCCTTCCTCCATGTGATACATAAATTTTTAACTTCTCTGCTTTAGAAGTGTGAGTAATGGGAGATAGCTTGATGGGATTCAGGTGGCTAGGAAACCAGAAAGCAAGAAGACAGTTGAAGGGATAATTGACTTTTGGTTTTAAAGGCACTGGCTTTTGTTTAACCCACCTTCTTTTCTGAACTTGATCGTAGAGCATGATTCTCTTTCTTGTACCTTCAGGCACAACTTGAGAAAGCATCAAACTGATATTTTTCAGAGGTCAAATATAACTTCCAGCAAAAATGGTCTTTCTCTTACTGATAGTTAAATATATAAATAAGCATAAGGGAGAACAGTCTATTCAAGATGTTCTTCATGCATTTTTAACTAGCAAAGAAAGCAAACCAAAGAGGGTCAAATGCAATTTTTTTCCTTTTCAGGTCACCTTTGAGGGCTGTATAAATCAAGACAAGGAATTTTCATTCTTTTAGGAAGCAAGTAGAGTGGCGGTGGAATTTGCAAAGCTCAGGTGTGTGATGGGATTGTGTCAGCCTGTGGAAATCCTCCTTTCAGTCTTCATTTGGCATTCACATGGTCCTTATAAGTTGACTGCTTTAGCAGCTGTAGTTTATCTGCTGTATCTTGACACACATATATCTTTCCCATGCTGTACATCTATTTTGAGAAAATATTGGCTGCTACCATTAGGAAATGTTGAGCTACTTATTTTTTCCTCTTCACTTTGATAAAGTGACTGATCAATGGGAGACCATGCTGAGATAAATAAATGCTTCCAGTATTTTAAGAAGTTACTTTTTAAAATGGTGCTTCTTTCATGTGGAATTGTTTTCAACACATGAATCCCAGTCAATGGCTACTGTGCTATGTCTGTTAATACCATAGGAAGCTTTATTCATTTGATAGAGCAAAGCATTTTTGTTGAGATTAAGGAGGAATAAATGGAAGTTACTGTAGCATTTGACCCTCCAGTTTACCTGACAAAATTGAAGCAGGGACCACAGTGGTCTCTGCAGCTGATGAGGTGCTGAGAGGGAGGTGCTGAGCTCTCCTCTCTGGTATTCAGTGAAAGGATGCGTGGGTTCAAAGCTGCATCAGGGAAGGTTCAGACTGGACATTGGGAAATATCTCTTCTTTCTTCTTCTAGAGGCTAGTCAAACACTGGAACAGACTTCTTAGAGAGGTAATTGATGCCTCAAGCCTGTCAATCTTATGAGATGTTTGGGCAATGCCCTTAATAACATGAAGTGGTCAGGCAGTAGGACTAGATGGTCTTTGTAGGTCCTTTCCAGCTGAACTACCTATTCTTTTCTGGCATAATCATAGAATTCTGATTACCTGCAGTTTGATCAGGTTTGGGTTTTTCTTCCCTTACTATGGGTAAAGCAGCTTAGACATTGTCTTCCTATCACAACAGTTGTAAAGCAATTAATCCCTTTCCTCCTCCTTGTTCTGCACTGATATTTCCAAGTTCAAACAGGATAGGGGATTATGGTGGTTGAAATGAATCTGGTATGTCTTGGGTCCTACACTGTGAGATCCATAGTTAAGTTTCTTTGCTGAGTCTGGATCCTGAAATGATGTATGATTGTTTAGCCAGAGCACAAGATAGGCAGAGCTACAGTCTTAGGTGCTGAGAGAGCAAGGCTCCTCTGGTTTTTTTCAGCTTCCTAGTGAGACTTCAGAATTCATTGCTTTCACTTCCCTCTGAGTCAGCAAGCAATATGTAGCCAAGCCCAAACCTATTTTAGGCTTTAGCTAGAGTGCTTTGATTTTTTTTTTTCAGAGGGATATTTGGAAAGCTGGTGTGGTACACAGTGTGAAGAAGCCCTCTGACATTATCTGAGGCAAAGAAGTATTAAAATTCAGCCTGATTTTCACAGAGATTGCACAATTTGAAATTGGAGTTTGTTAATAAATCTGTGTGAAAACTTCCAGGCCTAGGAGCTCTGGGCCAATAATACTGTCAGTCCATGCCCTACCTCCATCTTTGTATTTATAATCCGTGTGGTGGAACAACACACAGAATGTTTAGAGTAGCATGGGGGTAAAGCAGCAGCTCACTGCTGCTTCTGAAGAGGGGTGACTTTAATGTTTGCTGTGCTTTATCTCCTGGAGCCTTCTGCCTCTGGCTGCTTGGGTACAGAGAGTGATGATAGTTTCCAGTCTAAGCTGTCATCTCGGGTAATGTTCTGCACGAGCAGTTCCTGGAGTCTTGTTAGGTATTTTTTAGCCATTATTTGAAGTATTTGCACTTGCAAATAATCAGTTTGAAACTTACTCTTATTTGAGCTTTAATGTACCTTAAAGACCACATGCCAAGAAAGGGACTATCAGCTGTTTTTTCATTGGGTATTATTATAGTTCAGGTTGTGCAGTGCTTGTTCCAGAACATGTACTAACAGGAGTTTTTGGCATGTATTATAGATTTTTTTAATGTGAAGCTAAACTTTTCTTTTAGTGCATTCACTATATTTGTATTTGAGAGGCTTTTCTTTAGCCAAAATAAATATTGAATAGAAAGACATTTTTATAGCTAGGTATTTGAAGAATAAAAATTTAACCTGCCCTGGAGCTGTGAAAGTAACAGACTTGTATAATTTCAGTTAAAAAAAAAAAAAAAAAGGGGCTAAGTTTCAATGTTGATATTTTTTTCCTTATCAGAATTTTGAGATTTCACAAAGCTGTAAATTTTCATGAGAGAACAAAGTAGAGACAAAGTAAATTACTTGCAACTCTAATGAATGTATTTATATGAGCTGCTGTAATGTTTTATTTCCATTCTGGTAGACATTTCTACCAGATTAGGGATTATAAGCATGGATTTCTTGGCAGCCTCACCTAAGGGAGTCTTGCAAGTTTCCTGCAAATAAAATCACCTTCAGAATCATTGTTCCATTTCATTTTCTACCTCTTATGAGATTTATTTACCTTAAGCTGTCAGACTTTGGATCTGTACACATCTATACCTGTGACAAATTTTTGCCTTGGTTTAGAACATACTTAGTAAATAAACCCAGTATTATTACTAGACAACAAATAATTTTGCACATTTATTTAGCCATAGTAGCATGGTGTTGGTGTAATCATGAGTAGTCATTGAGAGATTATCCTTTTTCTTAAAACATTAATGCTTTAGGGAAAAAGGAAGAGGGCTTTTTGCCCCTAAGATTTTGTTTCATAGTACCTAGTTAATAATTTTGAAATATATATAAAGATAGAAAAACATTCATTTCAAGGAAATCCAAAATTCTCTTATGACTTTGTATGACAGAAGCATTTACATGGAGTTGCTTCCAATAAGATTGCAGCTTTCTGTAGGACATGGAGCAGAGCCTGTCAAAGATTTAAGCTAAATTTAGACCAGATTGTGTTTATTGCTGCCTTTCTGTAGATTCAACTTACACTGACAAGAGCATGTGTAAACTCTGCTGCCAATCATATGTTTTTATCATCATTGTTGCACTATTTCAGATTTTCTGCCTTAGTTTAAAAAGGAAAGGGTGGGTTATACATCAGTATTCCCAAAATGCTTTTAGTGGAGTTAAGTCTCCATCCTTACCTCAAAAAAACTTGGCTATGGTGTAGTGGAAGGCAGAATAGTATGGGATCTGGAGGGTCTCCATCAAACAGAGGTTTAAAGGAGGCTGAAACTCAGGGGTTTGGGGCAAAAGGTGCCTTCCTTACACACTACTGCTTTGTGGCCTTGGATTTTGAAATTCCTTCTCTGGAAGAGTGGCTTCCCAGGCAGTACTCATGAGTTTAAAAATCAAGCTTTCCCATGTGGAAGAAGGGAAGTTATTAAATGTGCCGATAAACACTTTCACCAATGTGCAGAAGTTTAGAAAATAAATATGGGAATATTTCCTTATAAGAGGTTTGTATCTGTTAAATTTTATTGTAATCAGTTTATGGAGTCAACAAAATCTTGAAATGAAACTTCTTTTAAGTGTGGATTTTCTTTTTTTAGCACTGGTTGGACCATTCAAAATTCATTAAGAAGCAAATAAAAAGTAAGTACTATGTCTCTGCCTGTTTATTTTGTTACTTCGTAAAGAATTTGAATTTAGTGTATTAGAACATGATAGAGAATGTTTAAATACGGTCTTTAATGGAATAAATATTTCTTAGGAATTATTTTCAATTTACTGGGTAATTGGCTGACTATATTATGTCTAAATGCAAGAGCACTTAAGCAGAAGCTCAGACTTCAGAAGCCTTTGTTAAACCTGTGCTGTGTGTCTGAAGCAGAGTAGGTTGCCAGGTAATTTCAGTCTGATCTGTGAAATTAGGTTGCCTGGACACAGACAGCAGTTCCTGTCACTGCTTCTGATCCAGAACAGATATCCTGCAATTTCTTTCAGCGAGTGAATGGAAAATACTTTGTTGTGTAATGATTAATTTTTAATTTTTTTTCCCAGATTATTATATTAGAAGTAAAACTAATAGAAATACCTGTTGTTTTGTCAAATGTGATTTTGAAATAGCTGCTGTTTAATCAAAGGTAGTTTTGGATGGAGGGGTTGGGTTGGGCCACTGAGTTTTCTGTGAAAGTTGTCTGAGGCATGGAAGTAGCTCCAGGATTTTTGATAATCAGAATGCAGGCTAAGGTACAGTACAGCATTGGCATTGTGTTTTATTACAATATTGCAGTTGGCAACAGACATGGGCCATGAAGACATGGCTTCTGTGAGATTAAAATGTAATTAAAATTTTTTCAAGGAATTTTTGACCCCCTTGCAGGGCCTTACGAAGGTAGGTCCTGATTGCTTCAGTGGTGCTTTGCCTTTCTTTTTGATAAGTACCCAAATATCTAGATGATTTTTGTAAATGATGGAGTTCTTCAACGGCCTTTAGGGTAGTTTGCTGTCACTCCACGGTGTGTGGGTGTCAGCCTGCTAGAATCCATGGTGAAGACAGCTGCTGTGGGAAAGGTTTTTGCTGTTTGGCTTTCTCTCCCCTTTTTGTCGTGTCACAGACTGCTTTACCTTAAGTGACTAACTGATTTGCAGCTGCACTTTCTCTAATAGCTTCGTCCTGTTCTCCTGGAAAATCAGTGATTCTGTTAACACCTTCAGCCAGTTTGGTTGCATGTTTTTGTCTGGTTCTAATCTGTGAAGGGTATGTTGTAAACAGAATTTGGTCAGTCAAGGCTCTGAGGAATTCCAAAGACACAAGCAATTTGTTGGGTGTTGCAGAGGTCTGTCTCAAGACAGGTTACTTTCCTTTACCTTGCATTCAGCAGATGCTTTGTGAAGAGTTTCTCTTTCATGATGGATGTTGCTCACTGCTGTCTTTTCCAAGTGATTAGCTCACCTATGCATACCTCACCAGTGGTGCCAAACTGTGAGCTCTGGATGCTATAACCAGACTTATAGGAGCTGTACGTGGAGACAGAATCATAGCTCTAATTATTTGACTTTTAGTTGCATATCATTTAGTAGAAGGATCATTAATAGGCACGTTTACATGTTGATGTGGTGTTACAGAAGACCTTAGAAAAGTGAGAAAAAGTAATTTTTCTGTCAATTAATACATCAGCAGGCAGTTGGTTGGAAGATAAGGGTTAGGCAGATAAGGATGCATTGGTCGCATGGTAGCTTGATAACTTCCCATCGTCTGTATCACATGAAAAGTCTGATATAGCATTTACCTTCTGACATTAGAGAATACAATTCTTGTAATCCCATGGAATTTTTTAGGTTTCTGTGTTCATGGGTGCGTTCCAGTGTCTTCTCCAGCACTTTTCAGTCTATTTATCTCAACTTTTCTCATTCATGTGTTTTAATCAAAAGCTGATCTGTTGGGTTGGGGGTTTTTTTGGACTACTGTTTGTGCCTGGGAAGAAGAAGCATCACCCTCTCCATCCCTCTTCCCTCCATTTCCCTGGGGGCCCAGCAACAGACAGTGTACCTGGAACTTGCTGTCATTCACAGTGTGCTGTGAGGCAACCCTCTTTGGACACAAATATGTTTGACAAACGGATTATTGCCTTGATAAATTTGAATTAATGAGTATCGTAGAGTATGACAATAGTCTCTTTTTTTTGCTTATTGCGTGCATTTTTAAATTTAAAAGAAACATGAAATATTGTCTTGGAGGAAATTGAAAAATGTAATTAATTTTGGGTTTCCTGGGTTGTGGGGTGGTGTGGTGACTGTTCTGCCTTAGCAAGACTGCAACAAGTATAAACCTTTTCTCCCCATTTAAAATCTCTGCATGTGCAGTTGGACCTCCGTACACGTTGCATTTTCGCATTAAGTACTATTCGTCAGAACCGAACAACCTTCACGAAGAGTTTACAAGGTAGGAACTGTGCATGGCTGGTGGGGGCAATTAGCACATCCAAGGCACGTGGGGGTACTGTGAGCAGATGATTCAAGCTTTCTTATTAGGAGTGGTCATTTTGTCTGCCTTCTTAGGTGCTTTCCTAGCGTCAGAGAAACATCATGGTTTTTATATGCTGCCAGAAAGCATTCATGGGCCTCTCCAAGGGTTTTAGTGTGTAGGAGATGCTGCATATTGGTGCTTTGAAGTTGGCAGTGTTGGGTGGGGAGAGCTGCAACTGGGAGACACCTGCTCTTGATACCTGTCATCCTCTGAGAGGGTTTCCCATTATGTCCTGCTAAAATGCCAGAGACCTGCTTTGTTCCTGATAAGGGTGATTTAATAATGGTGCCAAGGGTAGAGAATTGTAGAGATAGCCAGCATGAGCTCTGGGTTAACAGTTGATTGAATCGCTTCTGCTTCCTCGTGATTCTCTGCGAAGCAAAAGCCTGTATTGCATAAAATCACTCTACAAATATCTGAAAGTCCTTAGTGTCGGTTTGCTGGGCTGTTTTCTGTGGACCTGTACCTTGCTGGGTCCATAGCACCTTGGTTCAGAGGATATTCTGAAAGCTGGGAAAGGAGCAGCTGTTTACTTATCTTTTGTATCTGCTTACTTTGTGTCTTCTCTGTATAGTAGTCATCTATCTTAGTGTTATCTTTCCTTTTGTTCTGCATCTCACCTAGGGCACTTTGTATCTTCTAATTTGCTTGGCAATAATCAGTGTACTCCTAATCAGCCTAAGGTGTTTAAAGGTGGTTGATTGTTGTAGTTCATGTGCATGTGGTGTTTACATTAAACTTATGTCTGCAGGCAAATGATTACTGTCTGCTTTGCTGTCTGCTGTGCCAACCATGTTTTTTTTCTCTGCCTGAGACAAGATTAAAGGGCTAATTGTCACCACCTCATGATATAGACATAGGGTCTTTAACATCCGTTATCAATTTAGTCCAGCAGTGATAATTCAATAAAAGGGCATATTACTATAGAATGTATAACTAACTCATAGAAATGTATGTAGCTTATGTAGCTGAGTATGAGATCTTAAGAGAATCCAAAAATCTCGATGATTCATGGACATCTTTAATGAGAAAATGCAGTTAAATTAGTAGGAATAATATGTGTTTTCTGGAAATTGATGTAACTCTTCCTACATCAGGGTGCATGTCTGACAACTATTACATTTCCCCTGTGGTCAAATTATTGCATTACTGTCTACCATAAGATTTCTTGCTTAATGCTCTGAAGCATGTGGTCCTAGTCACTGTGAGATTGGGTTTCTGAGCTATGTGATCATTGCTGTGATCGAGTAAGACATTTTGTCTGAAAGTGTTAACCTCTGATGCCTTGTGATCTAATTATTGCTGAAAGGTGACATTTCAGAAGACTGTTTTAATTAGAAAAACACTTTAGTCAGCTAAATATTCAATGTTGTGAACAATTTCTTTTGATTATAAACTTGACAGAAGACCACTGTGAAACCATGTAAGAAAAATTGGGGAGCTTTTTTTTTTTTTTTTTTTTGTTAGGGAAAGTAATTTTTCTGTATTTAAGAATTTTATAGTTCTTAAATTTTTCATTTCTTTAATTTATGGAGGTTTTTTAAAGGGTCTGTATGCTAGTTGGATCATATTTTCCATGTAGCATATTGAGTGAAAAAAGAATAATAACTGTATACTCAAAATCATTTCAAGTAGAAGAAAAATCATCATTAACAGTAACTATGTACTTTCCAGGTAGGGGGTGTTCAAAATTCCTTCTGGAGATATACCTTCTAGTAGACTCCAATTTCTAGTGAAGCTACAAACATCACATTCTCATAATTAACACAGTATTGGGAAGCATTAATACCCTTTACCTGCTCTTTTTTTCACTTTAAAAACACAGTTGAAGTGCAGTGCATTTTGGAAGACATTGTCTGTCACTTGTGTGCAGCCTGATTAGTTAGTTTAGTTAGAAGAACAACAGAGGAACATGTCTGTACTAGTGTGTTGTGGAGAATTTTCTAAGGTATTTTGCTGAAGTGGCAACAATTGTGATGCCGGTGTTTGTCAGCCCGTGCACAGAAAAGGAGCAAGGGTAAGCCATACCCACCAGAGCAGGGCTGCAGCACTGCACAAGCCACCTGACACTGACAGAAGCACTGCCCAGAGTCTTCTTGCAAATTTAGAAGAGTTCATGGGATTATGAATTTTCTGGGCTATCAATAAGAGCAGGAATTATACTTGTCTGCCCTTAATCTACACATGCAAATACCCGGATTTGATTGGCACGTCAGGTATTAGCCAAGTATATGAATCAAAGATGTAACAGGGCTAACATGGATAAATCTGATTCTGCTCTAGTGTTATCACGAGAAATCTTAGTCTTCCTATTTCTCTTCCCTGTCTGGTTCCAACTGTTTGTCCTTTACCATGTTCACTGCACATTCTCTGTGATGAAAAAACCCCGCTTTGTCTTTCTAGCATCCTTTGTAAAGACAGGAGTGGTTTATGTTTGCATTTACTTGGTTCTCAGGAGTGCTTCATACTTTCTTCTCTTGAGTCACTCATCTTTGCACGCCTCACCCCACAGTGTCCAGAGTAGTGCAGAGCCTTCTGTGCCTTCCGGTCCTCTACTCACCCCTTGAATGACCCAGGGCTCTTGTGCTTGCCTCAGAGCCCAGCTCTGAGTGATGTCAGTGAAGCATGCCTAGAACTGAGGATTAGTAAAGCAACAACTTAAAATACTACAGCAGTTTGAAGGCTGTAAATTCCTACTTGGCTTATTAAACAAATGTGTGAGCTCTGTGGAATTCTTTTATTCAGAACTTCTCTGCTATTTTTAAGGGATGTTTTGGTATGAACCTTTCCTTTTGCTCAGTTTGGACTTTCTCCATGTTCTGTATTTGTGTTTAGGAAGGCAACCCTGAACATGCATTTATTGGTGTTTTGCTTTTAGATGCTGTAGTTCAATTAGGTAAGACCCAAGCTTAGGCGTACACTGCAGCGTTAGTAACATTTAGGTTGCTGTGGTGTATGCTCAGAGCACATCCTAAACAGCAAGACTTTGGACAGTGTCCTGAACACAACCACTGGACAGAAAATGTTCTTCTCTTTCATTTTAGTGAAAGCTGTGGGAGCTTTGAAGTTTGCAGGGTGTATCTGAGTGATCCCAAAGACCCTTTTTTTGTGAAGAGCAAGTTATTTAGATTGCTATTACTACTCAGTGAATTGGGGTATTCTTCCAGCCAGTTGAATTTGAAGGATGCCACTGTAATTACTTTTGACTTTCTGAATTTTTATTTGTCAGGTACCTGTTTGTATTACAGCTCCGGCAAGACATTCTTTCAGGGAAGTAAGTACCTTTTTGCACTTGCAGCTGTAATTTAAAGAATTTATGATACTTAATCTCCTTGTCCATTTTGGTTTTCTTTAGAATACAGACATATAGGACTTTGTGTGCATCGTGGCTATATTACTGACAAATAGAATGGGTAAAGATTTTGGTGGATTGATCAGGTGATGGAAATGTTTAAAGAGAGCGAAAACTGCCCTGGGTTTTATGACTTGAAAATGTAACATGGGCTTGCCACATTTTTTCACCATGGTGAATGAAATAGAGGATGAGAAAGTTGAAGTGTAGCACTTATTATTCAGGTCAACTCTGCAAAAATACTTTGTGTTTTTATAGTCTTATTCTCACCAGTATCCATTCACACCTGCAGCATTTTTTTTTTATTATTTACAGAAACAAAAATCCTGAAACCCATATATTCTAAAATACAGTGTTAAAGTGAAAATGGTTCCTTAGTTGATTTAGTGTTTTCTCTGTTAGTTCAAACTTGGTTTATGGTGAAGTTTATCATGTTTAATGCTAATCAGAATGTAACAACTTAGGAAATAATCACATACAAGTAAAAATTAATTGTAGATGTTTCATAGCAACAGTATGTTGTGGAAGTTAATGTTTCTGGATTTTGTAGCAGGCTTCTTTTTAGCTTTATTGCAAGAGGAATTCACTGACAAGCGACATGATTTTTATAGTTTCATTTTTTTGTTTTGTTTTTAAGACTGAAATGCCCATACGAAACTGCTGTTGAACTAGCAGCTCTGTGTCTTCAAGGTATGCAATCTTTTGAAAGTGATTTGTCCTAATTTATTAAAAAACTCACCTACTGGTTTCTTTCCCTTTGTTACCAATGCATTCTCACTGATCATATATAAATGCCGTTCTGTTACCCAAAGAGAAGAATTTTGGATCACTTTCTTGACCTGCCTCCATTCATAACTTCTGAACTGCATTAGCCAATATCAGCACACTTGCTATAGGGAGGGAGACTCTAAAGCATGGCTAGGCAAAAGTTTCATGGAAAGCTAGGGCTGATCAGGGAAGAAGGACCCAAAATAGCTCCCTGCTGAGGGAGAAGCTGTGGTGCCTGCACAAGTGTTACCACTTGAGCCTGAAGAGCCAGCTGGCCCTTCACACAGTTTGTGGGAGGTAGAATTTGGTCTTCCTGCTGCCTAACAGTGCCTGGGAGAGGAAGCCTCCACAGTGGGTGACTCAGGAGATGGTTACAGGGCAGGAGGGAGTGGCAGGTACTGGAGAAGAGAGAATTACATGGGAGGTTAAGAACTAAGGTAACTTCTGTGGCAGGAGCAAGAATTTCACCAAGGTAAAGTAAAGTAAATTACGGTACCCTGGGTTCCACTACGTTAGTGTAGGACAATGTGCTTTTTTTCTTGCTGCAAGCATGTTAATACAAGTATTTGTTCTATTTTGAGCAATCTGTTTTGCAGATGGGGAGGAAATTTTTGTAATATGAAGCTGAAATCAAGTTCATTTTTTTCCTAAAAGAAAGTGCAGTGAGCTGGACCAATCTAAGCATATGACCAGCAAAATTAATGAAATGAAAAATTCTCCTCCTGTTTCACTGGTGGTTGAGTCATGGCACTCAGAGAGCTTAGGCAGAGTCACTTAGTGTAATACAGCAGTGGAAGTAACTCAATGATTCTAGATGGACTTGACAGGCAAAACTGGGAATTCAGTTCCAAGCAGCAATAGGTGTAAATCTAAAGGCAGTGGGTTGTTTTACTGCACCGGTTTGCACAACTGTGATTGTCAGGTGTGCAAAGAACTGCTGCAGGCAGACTCCATTTGTCTTTTTGAGGGGGAAGAAATGTGGAGCCCAAGTTTGATTTGTTGCTTACGTTTCCACAGATAAAAACTCCGGTAACCTCACATCTGGTCCAAGCAAGGAGGACCAAGCAAAGAATAATAGGTTGATGCCTCAACATTTTGGGTAGTAACTGACACCTGTGATTACTGTGTAAATGCAATACAATAGCTGTCCATCATGTTTATAATGTGTCCAGCTATCTACCAAAACTAATATTCTTTGATGCTGCTGTGGGAACACACTTTTATACTTTCTTGCTGTCTTCTTTTTTTTTTTTTTTTTTTTTTTTTAGTTTCAGTTTTCCACAATTTGACATCATTACAATAAGCTTGCCCAAAATTGTTTCATTATTGCAACTAATTCATTCTCTTTGCTAATGTATGTAATAATAAGCATTTTTGGTGTAAAGATTCCCACATTTTATTGACATTGGAAACATAATTAAGCAGAAAAGTATAAAGAAATGTCAATTATTCCCTCCTCAGTGGCAGTGAGTTACATTTTCTCCGTAAAATGCAGTCTTGCTCCTTAGTGTGCCTTTCCTATGAATTGCTATTTGGGCATCTGTAGTCTGAGCCTTCTGAAGGAAAAGTCTTTTCAAAGATTTCCTACTTGGTTTTTTGTTGGTTTTTTTTTTTTTTTTGGTTTGTTTCTTTTTTTAATCAAGAGAGTTTTCTGTTACAGTAATTCTTGCTTTCCAATAGCAGTTTCCAAGGTTGTTTTTTCTGTGAATCATCTTTCAAACATAAAGTGTTGATTTATTGCCAGTCCCATGAAGGAAATTTGTAGCAAGTAACATTGATTTGTAGTATGGGGTAAGATATGAAGCAAATACATAATATTATGCTTCACTTAGGGATTATCTGCAGAAACTTTGTGATCAAAACTGAGTTCTCACTGTTACAGTTAGTTTTTAGCTGCCTCATTAATGTTATATGGTCTTAGTGTTTAACCAGATATACTTTTGAAGCTGCTAATTAAATTGAAAAGAAAAACATTTTCTCACATCTCCAATTTTCAGTTCTAATCATAAGACATCTTAATAGGATACTGCAAACTTTTTGCCCTCTGTATAAGAGAATCAGCTATATATTTAAAAGTAAATATATTGTTTGAGTTTTCAAAAACTTTCTAGGAAACATCCTTTTGAAAATATCCACCCAGTTTTGAAGAACACAGATAATGTATATACATGTGTTATGTAATGCCTGCCCCACCTTTCACCCCCCTAAAAAGGGAAGAGAAGGTGCATGCCAAAGCACATCATGAAGACACAAATGAAGAGATGGGTGCTCTGCTGTGCCTTTGCATTGCAAAGTGTTAGTGCTGCATTCAGGGAGTTCAGTTCCACCCCAGCAGAGACAGTGGAGAGTCTCTTACAGCCCCTTCTTCCTCTGCCCTCCAACCCTGCGCAGGGAGCTGGCAGGTCTCTTACTGACTCTTACATTGAAGACCTATTTCTCAGAGACCAGTAAGATAACATAATTTGTTCACCTGAAAGTGAATAAACAGTGAGTGCAGCTGTGTAGAAACAAGGGTCCTATTTTCCTCCTTCCTAATACTACTGCCATAGCTTCCCTGTGTGTCTTCTGTCCTGCAAGCTCATGATTCTTCTATCCCTACTCATCCTCTTTACAGCACAGTCAGACTTCCTTCCCCACCTTCTCTCTCAGTTAAGTAATAGAGAAATCTCCTATGTTTTTCCTAGATGGTTGGCTACGCATCAAACTTCAGATCCTTACCTTTTTCTCTCCCCTTGAAGTCCTCCTTGCTAATGTTTGCTGTGGCTCCCTCTTGTATACTGGAGACTGGACTGCCAGGAATTCTTAATAATATGTGTTAAATAGGCTTCCAGCTTTGAAGAAACAGCCACAGAGTTAGATATCTGTATGTCCTTTTCTTTAACAGAGATAAGAATACTGTAACTCACTATGGAAGATTACTGTTAAGAGAAAAAAATGTGTGAGACAGTAATTAAAAATGAAGACCAATGAACTCAATCTGTTTAATATCCTCAGGACTGCTAAATGTTTCAGCAAAGCTCAAGTTCTCAAAACGACCTAGTAGGTGTTATCAGCTAACAGATTGGATTTTGGATGTAACTTCCTATCTACTGATGGATCCTGCTAGGTATTTTTGAAGTCTGGCTGTGAATAAAATTTTTGCAGCTGTTAAGTGTAAAAGTGCCCTGAAGGAAGAAAACTGTTTTCTTCAAGGGATTTAGTTTCCCTCTAAGCTTTTTTCATTTTTATTTTTATTTTGGTAGTAGTAGTAAGAGTAGTAAACAGTTAAGAAATGCTGACTGACAAAGGCCTGGTTGGGAATCACATCATGTGTCAGGGGACACATGGTGTTGCTGAAGAGTGTATTTTCCACTGATGTTTGCCACACAGTCCTGAGGCAGTGACACTGCAGCCTCTTAGTACAGCTGAGAGGCTCCAGGAGCAAAGCTGTCACAGACACAAGGCAGTTAAGGGTGTCAGTCACTGAAATGCTCAGCACTTGCATCTCCTGCTGAGCTCAGTGGAGTTGGAAACTCTTCTGCTCCTAGAAAACACCAGAGCCTAAGCATATAAGTAGAAAGTGACACCTTAATTATGTTAATGTTTCAGCTTTTTATTTTTTCTTAAAAATTACTTAATCTGAATATTACACCACCACTGTGATTTAAAAAACCACACTACTTTATCAGTTCTTTCATGAGACTAGGTATTCCCTTTGTGTTTTGACATGAACAGAAACATAACTCCTAAATTTGTCCTAAACCAGGACAAATAAATAAAATGGGAAGTGTTAGGGAATAAAAAGTATGCAATGAGAGGAAGTTTCAAAGTAACATCTTCTAAAACAGAAGATGCATTGATGATTGTTTTTGATAGAAACTTTAAGTGCTTTAAAATCCAGAGAAGCAGCTTTAGTTGAGCTGTTTCAGTCATAACATTCCTGAATGTCAGAATTCTGTACCACAAGCTTACACTGCTCCTGCAAATGCATTTATCTGACTTTTGCTGTAAAATCTGGTTTGAATTTACTGGGGCCAGGAGTGGGGAGATGGGGTGTTAACTCAAAAAATTGACATAAGTGCATTCTGCAACATGATTAGGAACTTGCAAACTATCCTTGTCTTTGTAGGGATAATGGGATTAAATGGTTCTGCATCCCAAGATCTTTGTATTTTTAATTTCTCAATTGATTTATTTCAGCTGAGTTGGGAGAGTGTGAGCACCCTGAGCACACACCAGAGCTCGTGTCTGAATTCAGGTTTGCACCAAACCAGACCGAAGCAATGGAATTTGACATTTTTCAGAAATGGAAAGAGTGCAGGTAGAGTACCTGTGTGGGAGTGGGGTCACTAGCAACAGGTTTTCTTCTCTTCCCGAGTCAAATCCTTCCAACAGGCATGAAATGGGGATTATTATAGTTAGTGAAGAAGTATTGTGAAAAAGCTTTGAGCCCTCCCCTTCCCTAGAAATGCAGTAATTTAGGGAAGGTTGGTGGGGTAAGTTTTAATTTTTTATTGTTTTTTTCTTTAGATTGATTGTAATAATTTAAGGAGCCAGGTCTTTTTCCTGTTTATGTTGGAAATAAATCTCATTCTCTCTCTTTCTCTCTTTCTTAGATTCAAACATAAACTTTGTGTTCAGGGTGACAGCAAACTAATTTTCCTGTCTTTTGTCAATAAAAACAGTACATTTCTATGATGCTTTGTTACCTGAACTGTCATGCTTGTTGGCAATTTTAGACCTTTTTGCATTTTCAGTCCTCTGTTTTATTTTCATTTGGAAGGAAGAGTTAAAACATGAGCTAAGCTTGAAATACCATTTAGTGTTATTAAGACTGAGGACACAAAGAAAAGCGTTAAGGGAATGAATTTGAAAGCATTTAAAGCAGACAAAAATTTTTACCATGAAGTTTGAATTTTATGTTCGTAGGGGAAAGAGCCCGGCGCAGGCTGAATTGTGCTACTTGAACAAAGCTAAATGGCTAGAAATGTATGGTGTAGATATGCATGTAGTTAAGGTAAGATCCACGTGATGTTTTATTTTATAGGTGTGAGGTCCCTGCCCTGGTGTGGCTCAGTCCCTGAGGGGTGTCCTTGTTGGGGGATGGGTTGTCCTGTGGGCCATGGTCCCTAAGAAGTCATTCCCACCTGCAGAACTCCTCCCAAGGGTGCTTCTCTGTGCTCCCACAGTATCCCTTTCCACATGCCTTTTCCTATGTCCCTCAGTTTCTTCCTGTTTTGTCTCCTTCCCCTGGTAGGAACTGCCTGCTCTTAAACAGGTGAGGTGAGCTGTGGGCTCCCCTGGATACAGTGTCGGTGTGGGTCCATCTCCATGGATCTTAAAGTCACTTTGAGCAGCACATGGCCTCCTCCCACAAAGGGCACCCTGCAGCCTCCTGTTGCCAAAATATGCCACTTTGCACCCAATAGAGATGCATATTCTTCTGCTCTGTAATGTTTTAAAAATATGCCAACCTTATTGTTTAGTTGAAGACCTATGGATTTTGCAATACTACTGTGTTAAGATTTACACTGCTCATGGCAGCTTGATTATTTATTCTGTACTTGCTTGCAGGGAAGAGATGGCTGTGAATATGCTCTTGGACTGACACCAACAGGCATATTGATCTTTGAAGGAGCCAATAAAATAGGCTTATTCTTTTGGTAATCTGCTTTTGTGTTATATTCCTGTTTGTTAAAATGCTGAAATCTTTCTCCTTTGCATAATAGGATCTTGACTGTATTTTGTAATTTTTAATTGTATCTACAAAGTGTTAAATCTGAAGGTAGATTGGCCTGGTTATAAGTACTATTCTCAAATGTGAAATAGTTGTTGAAATAAAATTCTTTTAATATTATTTTAATTCTATTCTTTTTTATTCTTTTGTTTAGGCCTAAAATCACAAAAATGGACTTTAAAAAGAGCAAACTAACACTCGTGGTTGTAGAAGATGATGAACAGGTAACTTCCTTCCCTTACTTGGGCCTGATCCAACAAAGTGTGATGTGTGCTCAGGCTGGTAAGAACACAAGGGAGGCTCAGCACACTGTTGGCCCAGGCTGTGTTTCTCCTACCAAGGACAATAACTAATATCATGCATGCCAACTTCCAAAGCTTTTGTTTCTGCATTTAGGGCAGAGAGCAAGAGCACACATTTGTTTTCCGGTTAGACAGTGCCAAAACGTGCAAACATTTGTGGAAGTGTGCGGTGGAGCACCATGCTTTCTTCAGATTGCGAGCCCCAGCAAATAGTAAATCTAGTAGATCCGACTTCATAAGGCTGGGATCACGCTTCAGATTCAGGTATTTAGTGAAGTAACAGCAATATGTTTATCTTTATACAAAGAAGCAGGTAGAGCTTCCCACAGAAGGCAGTAGTTTTACTTTGTTCATTTCCGTATTTTAAGTGGGAGGACAGAATATCAAGCAACACATGGGACAAGATTACGCAGAACTAGTACATTTGAAAGAAGGCCCAGCAAGAGATACCCTTCTCGGAGGCATTCCACTTACAAGGGTAAGTGTTTTTATACATCTCTTCACTGAATTGGTCATGCAGGTGCCCAGCTAAATCCTAAAAATGCCACATTGCAATCATGACATCTGTACCACATTATAAAAAGAAAAATGTGTCAGGTCACCTAAAAAAATCAGAATGTGCATGGGTTTTATTTCCCCAGAATTTGTTGCTTCCATCTGCTGCTTTTAATCTCTATCTACAATTAATTCTTTCACCTTCATCTATGGAGGAGGTACCTATAGTTTCTTTTGTTGCTCTATTGAGGAGGAGAGAAAAATTGCAAAAGAAAGCCCACTAAGGGAAGCATGTAATGTGTTTTGAAGAATTGCTTGTGTCATGTGGGGTGGAGCAGTGTCCAAAAGCCTCACTGAATTGCTTATCTAGCCAGACAATTTTAGGGTTATTGGGCAGTCTCATTATGCAGTTGTTGTGGCTTTCCTGAATGTAATGACGTGTTATTCACCTATCCAGACTCTGACCTTAACTAGCTTCCCCAGGGAATTAAGATGTGCTGAATTTGAATGGAATGACAAGGAATTGATTTCCCTTGCGGTTTTTCAGTTTTTCTGTAAAAACTTAAGCTTTTTGTTCCATGTAGAAAAGCCTAGGAAGGAGCACTGCAAGATAACCCTCTCCCAATTCTATATTACTTGTGCCTGCAGGTATAATTGCTGTATGGAGCAAGGCTGCTGTACAGAGTAGGGTGAGATGATACTCCCTTAGAATGTCTTTGCACTTGCTTACATTCCCAGAATATAAACCACAGTTCCATGAACAGCCCTTGTGGTATGATGGGGACATTTTTAGTCTCCTTTATGGTGGAGGAAGACAGGGTAACAAGCATGCAGGCTCTCTAGAGGCTGTAACTACTTCCCCTGCTTCCTTCCTTAGTAGATGGAAGGAGTTTGTTTAACAGAAATGCAAATTTAATTTATCTGTGAGATGCTTTTATGTGAGATATGAGAGTCAACTATATAGTGTGGGGTTTTTTTGTAAGTGGAAGAATGAATTCTTTAAATTTTATTCTTGCCATAACAGGATCTGACAGACCTACAGGTTTTGCCTTGAGTCTCAGTGCTCCTGTACTTATGTCAGTGAGACAGAGGGAGAAGAGAGAAAGTGTGGCTTATGCTTAATTATGTTCTCTGTCCATTGCCGCCAGTCAGAACTTCTTTCACACCCAGGTGATCTCCTTCTAGAGAGCTAAACAGCATGATTGTTAAGTTAATGCTAAAATCCCCTGTAGGTTATTATCTTTCATGCATCTTTTGGCCATTAAGACCTGTACCTAAATGCAGCCCACGAGGGTTGGATTCTCTCCTAGCTCTGTCCTTTTGAGACTTCTGCAGTGTGTGATTAACCTCCTGCGTTTGGCAGTCAGTTGGGTTTTCACTTTATCACTGAGAAGTTTTTCAGTTCTCTTGAAACACACACAGCAACGAAAAAGAAGATGATAAACCCCAGTTACTCAGCTGCCACCTTCACCATTCTTTCCAGCCTGTCCAAAGCACAGGCCAAGACCTTGTTGCTCAAGATTACTCGGTGCCTCCCAGGATTCCCAACTCATGGGCTATTCTGGCTACTGTTGTTCCCTGTAATAAGACACAGGCTATTACCAGCTTTGTGAATGCTCTGGTTTCTGTAAGATAGTGAAAATTTCTGCAAGGGTTAGTTTCTGATTTCCAAGGGATGTGATGGTATTGACATGGTACACAGTAAGGTGAGAAAAAAATGTGTTCTGGTTGTGCAGAATATACTCTGCCAAAAGTCCTTTTGTGGCATTTGGGAAAAATATGCTTGTCTGCTGTCATTTCTAAAGGGCTTTCACTCTTGCAGGACTAGAGGGAGTGTGTCTGCCTCATACTTTGATTTCACACAGGGTTGCTAGGAACCACAGGGCTGACTTGAAATTCAGACACTTCTGTGCAAATATGTCTGTATGAGGATTCACTTTAGCCATAATGTAACAGCTCAACAACAGAAACTGGAAAATGGCTGATATTTTGCTTGTCTTAAGGTTTTGTGTTTGTTTCTTTTTAAGCAAACAATCCTGTGAAAGCAGCACAACTGTGGTAAGTGACTACCTAAGTTCTCTCTACCTCCCAGTTGCTGTTCTTGGGCTAAAAGGATCCTGAAGACAATAGCTGCATTAGGATTTTTAGAAACAGATTCTCTGGTGTGGGGTGAATTGCTTTGGCATGTCTCATTATGCATCCCCAGATTCTTATTGGGGACTGCCTGCTTTCATTGTTTAATCTATTTTTTAAAATTATTTTTATATATGAAATCAGACTAAAGTAAAACGTACTTCCTTTTTGCTCACGGCTCTTATGCTAGCTTATCAAACATCAAACATTTGTTCATGTTTTTTAAATTTAAAGAGAAGAAAAAAAATTTACACCCCTCTTTCACATGTTAACTGCTATGGTGTATGTCTTGAATAAAATAATGATGTCCTTAAGAATAAGAATTTTATTTCTCTGTAGTACTTCCCTGAACTAGAAGACATTGTGAAGTTGATGTATTGATTACATAAAAGCAATTTTTTTTCTCTCTTAGTGCTAAAAATACTCCTGAAGTCCATAACTACCAGGTAAGAGCATACCAGTTACAGAGGAAAATGTCATTTTCATATTTTGTGGTAAATATTTTTGCTCTTTATAATTTGTACAGCTGTTTTCCTCCCCTTTCCTTACTCCGGGGTGAGATTTTCTGATGTGTCAGAAATGAACAGCACTGCATTGAGGTTAAGGAGAAAGTGGAGGGACTCTTTTCTCTTTTTTCCCCTGTGTTCTTGGATGCTCTGCAAGCTGAGTACACTCCATTTGCCATCTTCTTTCTCTTCCTTTTCCTTTCTGTGAAAGTTAAAGCCTTTGGGACTGTGAATGTGATGGGCCCCAGGAGACTGCTCTATGAGCAAGCTTTTGTCTAGAGCAGCCTCTCACAGTGGATGATTGTGACAATTTCAAAGTTGCAATTACCTCCCTCATCACAACACTTACAGAGTTGCTGGTCAAATGCTTGTTGATGGGGGTTTTTTATACACTCTAGGGAAAACATTACCTGGTTTTCATCTGTGCTGCTGACAGTCACTGGGTACTGAGAAAAAGCATGCTTCCAAACTGTATGTGCATGAGAACATAGTCTTAACACTTGCTACTAAAACTCTCACCAGTCATTCTGTTTTGCTGTTTCTCTTCAAGATCTTGTCTGTTTGAGAGGGAAGTACTGTCACCAACATAGGTGACCTTCTGAAGCCTGCTGTTATAACAGTCACCTTTCTTATTCCTCCAATTTTGATCAAAGTTGATACTTTTTTGATGTGCTTTCTACTAGAAGCACTAGATGTGCCAGGTTGTCTGTCAAACAGGAGAGCAATTTTCTTTGCCTTTTCCCATGAGTGTGTCCTAATGAGCAGACTCGTCACCAAGAGGCTTCATGTATGTACTCAACGGCGTGGGAGAAGGTCTGAAGCATTGGGATTTCTGGGGTTCACCAGGAACATATTCCTCATGACCCTAGGAAAATAAAAGTTGAAAGTTAATAAGAAGCGTTTATATGATTTCATTAACTAGGTTCAATATTTCCATTTGCAGCCACAGTATCATCCTAATATACATCCTGCTCAGCCACACTGGCATCCACACACACCTGTGAATGTAAGGTAAGCAATCTTCTCTTTGTGAAAAAACCTGATTATTTCTTTCTTTATGTTACTCGGTATGAAGCTTTGGTGACCTTATTGGGCAGTTCTTTGCACATGTAAAGCAAACAGAAGTTAGAAGTACTAAATAACTTCTAACTTTTGTTTTGGAATATGATTTTTTTTTTTCTAGTTGATTTCTAATTCAGAACTCAGAATGTTAATGATTTCCTTTAGGAAGTATGTTGGATAGGGAGCTGCTTTGTAGCTTAATTGCAAATTGATTGGTATTTGTTTGCATTCAATTTCCTAAGACAGAGAAGAAACTCATTTTAGTGTAAAGTTAAGTTATTATAAATCATTCTTGCAGTGGAGCATTGTTTTCATCTTTTGCAGAAATGTATATGGAAAAATGACAAGTACATGCAATAATTAATCAAGAACTTTACAGATAATAAGTAAAATTATAGCACTGAGTTTTTGAGAAGTGTTTCACAAAAATACTCCTGCATGTGCTGTTGTGCCATCTTTTTGCAATCTTTTTTGTTTGCAGCTAGTGATGAGAGGCATTGAGTGAAAAAAAATTTTGGAAGAAATTCAGTCCAGTTAAAATCCACTTGGTGGAATGCACTATGAGGGCATGCACCTGCTGGTGGATATGTGTCTATATGTGTACACATGATAAAAACCAGCCAGTTTTCCTATCCTAATAAAAAGTAACCTTTTCAGGTGACTCAGTTTTTTTAGACAAATTATTAAGTGTCCTCAGTGAAAAATACCAATACCCTAATCTTTATTTCTCCTTATCTAACATTTATAATCTTACATCACAATAGGTAGATTTTTGGTTTTAGTGTGTGCAAGCTCTGGGGATGAGGCTGAGCTTAAAATGAATGAAGAGACAGTTTGGTGTGAGTTTGAGTCTGAGAATGCAGGAAAAAGGCAAGTACATTATTAGAAATACTAGGCAGAGAAGCAGACAGGCATTGTCATCTCAAAATTCCTAGTGCACAGCAGTAAAGCAGATATTCAATTTGTGTTAGAAGCAGGAAACTTCAGGTTGTGTAATGAACTTTGCCTGTATTTCAGGCTCAGGAGTGTTCTGCTTTTAGTGTTTCTTTATCCAGTTTATTATGAGCAGTTTAAAGTGTACAATTTAACATTGTGAAAGAGTGGTTGCCAAGAGAGCCTAATGATTTTATAAATCATTTGAGGTTTTGCTGAAATTTTTCTAAAGATTTCATCACTTACGATACCAGTCCGTGACATTTTAAAGCCAAATAGTTCACCCTGGAGCAGAGTGATATTGAAATAAGCACAATAATGTATTGTAGTGTGTGTAGACAACCTCCCCCTTCAGCCCCTCCACTGCCTGGGCAAAGACTAAGGTCAGTGAAGAATGAACAATGGCTTTTTTATAGCAAGGCTTGTAAGGTAAAAAAAAACCCAACTCATACTTAAAAGCTCAGTCACAGAAGCTCAGTAGAAAAGGTGCTCAGAATTCTTGTCCCGTTCAGGTAGAAGCATTTAAATGTGCGGTTAAAGTGGAAGTTTCAAGTTCTTGAATTCTAACTTGGAGTCTAAGTGAAAGAATTGAACATTTAAGATCTTGGATAGCTTGGTTTGAAAAAGCTTATTCCATTTGACTGCGAACTTGAGATCACAACTACAGATGCTTAAAATTCTTTCTGCTGGGCATGAAAGTCTGGAATGGTTGTGGGCTGAAATGAAATGACCTGTGTGATGTGTGTTATATATGGAGCTTTCGTTGAATAATTTGTGAAATAGTATGTGGAATTGTGTCTCAGTTTTCTTAGTAAAATTCTTTCACTGAAATTGTTTGCAGATTCTTTCAGTGGAATTGTTTGCAGTTAGCTTAAAATTTAACCTTCTGAAAAAAAATTCCAATTAACAGCTGTCATTATATAACTTTAGAATATATTATATTAAAAAAAAAAAAGGTAAAATCTAAGTCTTGCCTGTGTTTCTGCTACTAAAAGAGCTTACCAGAATCATAGAATGTCTTGGGTTGGAAGAGACCTTAAAGATCATCTGTTTCCAACCCCCTGCCATGGCAGGGACACCTTCCACTAGAGCAGGTGGCCCAAAGCCCCATCCAACCTGGCTTTGAACACTTCCAGGGATGGAGCATCCACAGCTTCTCTGTGCAACCTGTTTCAGTGCCTCACCACCCTCACAGAAAAGAATTTCTTCCGTATATATAATAATTGCAGCTTCAATTTGGTAATAAGGTAATGTTAAATGTTGTGGTTTCCTACATAGTGTTCAAAATCGTTGTTTTATTTATTCCCCACTCTGCTGCAATGATTCAGGGGACACTAGGAGTGTTTGAAGTTAGTATCTCTAAGCAGCAATAATTAATGAACAAGTAAGGAAAAATATTTTTCCTTGTAGTATTTATGCAAGTCTCAGAGAATTACCTGTACTATCTGTAGACTGTGGGTGTTCTTAAGAAAATGCAACTCTGTAAATTACAGGCTGCTTTAGTGTTAATTAACTGCACCCCTGCCAAAAGAATGGCAACAACTACAGAAGACCAGTTTTCATTCATAATAGGATTGCCTTTCTTAACCCTTTGCACTTTAAGGATGTACTTTCATGAGCTCAGCATTTTGCATGATACATTTTATTTTGTTTGTTGTACAAAATGAGTTTTCCTGTAGCCTCCTACTCCTTCCCCACCACCCCTTTGGATATCTGGAGTGTTGATGCACTATGCTTGTCTATAACATTGCAGACAGGGAGGGTTTTTAATGTTTGAGCTCTGACTGAAAGCCTTCTGAAATCAGCTAAAAGATTCCCAGTTGCTTCAGCAGCTTCAGCGTCAGACCTATGGGTCTGTTCCCATTTTTTTCCCATGCTGTAGCTCCATGTGCATGCTTAGCACTTGCGGGATGAGCTCATGTTACTGTGTAGCACTCTTAAGTTGACTTCCATTCCTCACTAACCAATAACTGTGCAAATGGTACAGGCCACCCTATCATGATGACAGGCCCTATTGGAAACCCCCCACAAGTGGAGAGGACAGCAATTTACGGTATATCCAGGAGCAGAACCAGAAGAATTTAGGAGGAGTCCAAAGCATGGTGTACCAAGATAAACTCATGACGACTCTCTGAAAAAGAGCCATCTTCATTTCACCTGCCATCTTTAGACATCATTGCATTCCATGGTCCTTGTCTGTCTGCAGTATGTTCAAAGTGTATTGTGCATAAAGTGTGTGTCTTTGTATGTACATCCATCCTTGTTTAGTGTTCGTGGACATTCTTGGGAAAAGTGTTTTCCATATCTTTGTTTAAAAAAAAACAAACTTGAAAAACCTTTTTTGAATTCTGGTAAGAATTTTCAGTGCCCCAAGACCAGAAATATTGCTGGAGGTTTTCATTCTACCCTAATTTCAAATCTGTGACCCTCTGCCTGCTGTTTAAGATCAGACACTTGTGCCTTAGTTATTTTTATTACCTTGTTTCTTTTGAGTCAAATTAATAGATGAGGTTTGAGAACCTTGTTTTTTAGTTGGCATGCAAATAGGAGATGGGAGGGAGAAAAAAACAGAATTCATACTGGCAATCAAATTGTCTTGTGGGTCACCAACAAAGGGAGCCTGCTGAGGCAGTCCTAGGTTTGGACTTTGAAAACAAGTATAGGGAAAGAACACTGTAATAAATTTCACAGGGTATGTATTTTTTTTTATTTTTTTTAACTTACTGATTATATTGATAGCATTCCCCAAAACCATACCTGCTGCTATAAAGGCAAGAATGTTAAAAAGTAATCCTTGCTAAAAGGGTGCTGCTGTTGTCTTATTTTTAATGTGATTGTGGAAGTGAATTTTATTATTACACTAAACTACCTACTGATAACTTTTCTCTGAGTGAGTTCAAAAACACAACATATAATCAGCGCATTAAAAAATGAGAACATTCCAGTGGAATAGCTCTATTTTTTTAAAGTTAGACATTTGTTAAGTTGAATGTATATTTTACAAACCTAGGACTTTGAATTGGACTGGCTGGTATTTTGATCTCGTGCAGACATTTTTTGTTATCTTTAAACCAAAAATTACAGTGCCATCTTCACTTGTGCATTCGTTTTAGTTAGGCCTTACATCTGTGGTTTCTCTGAAGTTGGAATGAATGAATCTTCATTTGGGATGTTTTCAAAATGAAGTAGTTTTACACTTGATTTTGATAAATACACATTTATAAATGGCTATAAACAAATTTTTTCAAAGCAAATTTGATAGTTTATAACTTTTTTGTGAAATACATTTGTTTACAAATGCTATCTTTTATTATTTGTTTTGATCTTTCCTGTATGTGCTAAGTACAAATAAAAACATCAATCTTGTTGATCTGGTTATGATGCATTATTTATTTTTGAAAGCTTTTGGGGGAGGGCGGGTAGATATGCTTGTACCTGATTTCTCCTGTAGTTACTAATGCTGTGGTGGATCAATGTTTCCAGTACAATCTGTAGAGAGGGAAAGACAATAAAGTAATTGTGCACTGAGATGTGAAAATGCCAGAGTAAGCCTAAGGTGTGTAATCACAAATGCTGACTTTGGTTTCCCCAGGAACTAGTCTTCCTCTATTTCAGCAGCATTTTATTTAAGAAAGGAAGAAAGAGAAACTTCGTTGGAGCCTCTGGAACAGAAGTCTAGTTTAGCGGCTGCTCTGAAGGCACTCTGGAGTAGGGTTTTTTGAATACTCACATTAAAGTGTAGGGCAATTATGCTGTATTATTTACATACCTACATTCATAATATGGTATCATTCTTGTCATATAACCTTGTCAGCTTCCATGTGGTTTGTTGCCAGTGTTCCACTTCATCCTGTGTTGTTGTGTGTGGTTTGGTTTGTTGCTGAAGGTGCACTGAACGAGGGATCCATTCCCCACCCCCGCCCCGGGCAGACTGCAAGAAAAGACAGCACAAGGCCCACCTGGTCCTGTAAGTGTTAAAAAGCCTCAGGCACATTGGTGAAGAACCTGTGGGCCTTGTGTGTTCTGCAGTTTGTGTGTGTCGCCTTGAGGGAAGCACTTATTCCGCTTCTCTGGAGAAGGAGCCCACACCTTCTGCACTTTCTGCATTGATTTCTCTTGTTCAGCCCTCATCCTCCTGCTGTCTGCACAAATCTGAACCAGCCAAGTCACGGAGTGAGCAGCTAGGTAAGAAGAGATCTGTCCTTCCTTCCTCTAGGCATAGCTGGCTGCCTGTAGCAAATGGGCTAGGATGCAGTTGGGAAAAGGGAGCATATCTGCCTGTTTACTCTCTGACCCCAGTACTGCTCTACCTGTGCAGCTTACACCACCTGAACAAAGGTGGTTATGTGTGGTATCTGTCTGAACAGGGTAGTATAAAAGAGTTGCTTTAAATATTAAAAAGCACATTGGCTTTTTTTCCCTAAAATTGGCACAGTTGTAACTCACAGCAGTTTGTTTTTAACAGGCAATAGAAGTCTTGTGATGTTAGGATTACATTTTTTGGTTTGAAGCAAAACAAAACTGCAGCTGAAACCAGATCATGTGTAGAGAGGGGAGAGAGAAGAAAAGTGGAAAATGTTTGGTCAAGTCTGTTGTTAAACACAGCAGCAATTTTTATTTAAAATATTGGGAAAGCTCTGTCAAAGAAAATCAATGCTACACCTTAAATTTGAGCTGCTACAGGGATCCTTTGGTAGTTTAAAGGCACAAACTCAATATAGAACTTGATGGCCCTGGTATGTGAGTGTTTATACACTGAATGACTAAATTACTTTACCTAGGAGTTCTTCATGAGGAAATGCTGCACAGTTTTTATCAAAAACCATGTTACACAGTCGTTCTAAGTCAACACATTTTAAATGTGTTCTAAATATACAGAGGGAAATTCGGTTTTTAAAAAATGCCTTGAAATTTGCTTAAAGGAGGTAACACCTTAATCCAAATGAAATGTGTTCTCAGGGATACTCATTGGACTGCATGTGCAAATTTTCTCCACCCTGTTCTGCAGTGTGTTTGTTGTCTGAAACCTTTTTACAAGTCCAGCATACACTTAGAAACTTCTGTAATCTGATTACAGGTGATAAACACTACCTTTGCATCAACTTGGTGGGGGGGATGGAGGAGAAGTCTAGTGATGGGCGTTGGAGAAATTGCACTGATCTGAAGTCAAACACGGAATCACTTCTTCCTTGTGCTGGAGAATTAATTGATAAAACCTCACTGAGAGTATCTTTTGATCATCTCTCTGCACATCTTCCTCCTGTGCTTAAGAAAGCTGGAAACCAGGTCTTCCCTAGCAGGGCTCAGGCCTGGCTCTATGCTCTGGGTATTTGGATTTGCAAGGGGATTATCTTTGCCTTGTAATAACTGTTCTCCCATGTCCCCTCCTCCAGGAACTGCTGGGGGATTGAAAAGCTAGTGACGCCACATCTGTAACACCAGCTGAAATGCATAGCTTTTCAGCCCCAGCCAGGACCTGGCATGCAAACTAATGACTAGTATTGAATATTGAAATATGATACCTGAAATACAATACTGAAAGTGTTGTCACTTTGAATATATTGTTTTAGTGTGGGCTTTTTCTTCAGACTTTTATTTTCAGCTATTTTTTTCTCTAGTTGGTGTGAGTCACAGGCAAAGTGAACAAAAGGATCAGGTTTTATAATGCATTTCTAAAGCTGGCAGTCAGGGGTTTGCATACTTAAAGGAAAGAATTAAGTCTTTCTGGACGCTGTTATTGTAGAACCCATGTGCAAACTGACCAAGAAGAGGATATTTTCTCACATTGTGGATGGCAACAAAGCATATGTAATGGCCTGGTGATGTAAAATGTGATTTTCTGTTCCTCTGGATGAGCACTGCAGAGGACGTCTCTTCAGCCTGCAAGAGAAAGAGTGTCAGAGTTTGCAAGTAATTTTGAAAATGGGACTTCAAGTGCTGATGAGGAATGAGCTGGGGAACATCAAAGGCAGCAGGGGAAAAACTGAGTATATCACCTGCTTCTCAGTCATCAAATTTGGAGAGATGGGGCTCCCTGAGAGAGGGGAGACAGTTCAGCACTGCAATCATCTCTTTTCAGGGGAGGAATCTTTTCAGGTAGTATATCAAGCAGGCAGGCTTCTTCTACCTGCCTCAAAGGAGAGAAGTTTTAATGCACATCCATCTAACCTGAAACTCCAAATGTCTGGAAGGACTGTTGGCAATGAGAGGTTTTCCCTATTAGTCTACAACAGGGAACCAAGGAAAACAGACTTGTTGGGGGAATGCTGTCATTGCAGCAGTGCTAATGGCAGCTAAAGCAACTGCTGGTGCCAGAGCTGCTACAGACCAGCATTAATGGACATAAATTAGGAAATGTATTTTTTTTTTAATTGAACTCACACTGTGTGTTGTGCTTCGAAAGGGCACTGATCCAGCAGAACCCTGGCTTCTTCTGTTAAGACAGGAATTTCATGTGCTAGCCATGAAACCTTGAGAGCCAGCTTGAACTAACACTCTGCACCCTAACCAAACTTTTGCTACATTGTAAGGATGAAGATTTTGAACTGTTTCGGACTAAGTAGGTTTTTTTCCTACATTACAGTCAAACTGCACATGCTTGGAAAAATCACAGTGCTCTTAGCTGCTCCCAAGTTTTAGTGTCTAAGACCCTGCAGGAAAATCAGTCCTTCCTCAGCAGGCAGATTGAGGGATTCAATTTTTGGAAAAAAAATCCTAGTCAAATCAGATCAGAAAAAAGATGCAGAGAGGTGTGCCACACTTTTCTGTCTACCTCCTGCAGTACATGACAAAGCAGCGTGTGGTGATCATGAAGATATTGCTCGGCTTTCCTTGTTTTCTCCCTCCTGTTGTACCTTGAGGTGACTGGCCAAAGAGTTTACCTCCCTCAGTGTATGTGCTCTTGCACTTGTTGCCACTGCATCACCAAAAGAAACTGTAACAAACAAAAAAACCCAAACAAAACCCACAAAAAAAAAACAAAAAAACAAAAAAACAAAAAAAACAAAAACAGATAATTCAGTTGGAGTTCTTCCATTTATATGAATCATTTCCAGTAATAAAGCTGCAGAGTCAAAGCTGTTCTCAAGAACTTACTAATGACTGTTTCATGACTGTACTTCAAAGCAAAACAACTTACTTTCACAGAGCTGATTTCATGAGTGTTAATCTGAATGTAAAGTTCACATGTCAGGCCTCCCTGTGTGCTGCCCCTGCAGATATGAGTATCTTGCTACAAAAAGTACAAGCATGTCTGTTATAACTTGTATAGTGCTTTAAATTTATGCATGTAATATACTTCCAGTTTTGAACAGGAAGAAGAGATTAAAAAAAACCAAAACCACCTTTATCTTCCATACAGCTTTTCTGAAGATGATTTTTCTCCCCTTCAGTTAGAATCTTGGCAGACTTGGCACACAGATTGGTGGAGATAAGAAGTTCCACCAGCCTAACCCAACGTTACTTCACTGGTTTGTGGGTTTTTCTGCATAACAGGTTTCTAATGACTGTGGGATACTCCTTTGGGTTTGGTGGCACCTTATCTTCTGTGATCTGTTGCCTGTATCTTTTCAGAAAAAATCTAGTTTGTCACTAGCAGAAGAAGCATTCATGATGACTGCCTTAATCATCACGCCTTCTCAGAACTGAGGAATCTGCCAATTTAAAATTAAGATAAATGTTGAGCTGTGGCTATGGGAACCAGTGGAAGTGCCCCTAGAGTTCTGTTTTCAAATTGCCACCACAATTGTATTTCCATTATGAATGTACTATCTTTGTAATGTGCATGGACTTTTTTTTTTCCATTTTCATCTTTGTTTTCCTCTTCCTTTTCCTTTCATAGCACTAATAGTATAATAGTATGACATTTATCAAACAGCAAAATCTGCAGCTCATCGTACAAAAGATGATGTTTTGGATTACACTAGAACAGATGTTTCATACAGGAACCGTTTGAAACCTTTAGTTCCTGGCTTACCAATGTCTTATGTTGATGGGTTATAAAAAACACTATTTCTTTTTTTTTTTTTTAACTGAGGCAATGAAAAACATCTTCTACTTTCCAAGCCACAACGAAAATGGAAGAATTAGCCACACTTAATTAGAGGTAGGAAGTACTGATCTAATGCAATTAAACTCCGGATAAGAAGCTAATTATTTATAAGTTACTTTTTCCTTGCTAAACCCATAACACTCTGTGCTGGAGTTACCATCACAGTAGCTTACCTGCCATTACCAATTTCTGCAATTTTTTCTTCGTTAGAGAAGTAGAAATACAAATCATTAAGGAATCTCCAGTGCTCTCTGAATTGTGTAATTGCATAGTAATGAACTCAGTACCTAAAGAGATGACAGAGTGCCTGTTTCTTTTCATCTCCAGGGGCCAAGGCCCTGAATATTAAGGCCTTGCTGGCAAGCAGCAGAGCCAGCATCACGGTGCCTCCGAGACCAGTCTTTCTCATCAGTAGGAATATAGGAGTCAAACAGGAAGGAAGAGCCCAGGAAGAAAATGGGTCAGGCAAACAAAAAGCTCAAGTTGAGAGTTTGAGAGAAGCAGAGTTTTACAGTGTTATCTGCAAAAGAAAGGAACTAGATAATGAAAAGCAGTGGATTCTGCTAGAAACTCTGAAAATGGAGAAGAGGAATGAAAGCGGCAAGGGACCTTTGTGCTTTCAGCATCTGTATCTTCAGTACCTGGGGCTCTCTGAATCAGTAACAAGGCTGATTTGAAGCAAAATTTAAGGAACTTGAATGTAAAATTGGATGCTGCTTCTGTATCAAAATTTTGAGCCCAGGAGGCCTTTGTTATTACTCATTTTCAGTTTCAATGGTTGCATTTAATGTGTGCGTCTCATTCTTAATTTCTGACTTAAAAAAAAAACCTAAACCCAACTGTGAAAATGGCTTCAGAGGTAAAATGAAGAGTTTCTTTCTGTAAATTAGATAAGTTGCCCAAGTACTGAAGTGAAAACCTGCCCAGAGATAGGGCAGAGGTTGCAAGTATGTAATTAAGAGAGGCCTTGCTGTGGTGAGTGATTGATTTTGTACTACTTCTACCTGTTAATACTGTCTTTTTAAAAGGGCAAAAAACCTATAACCTAAAAGGAAGTCATTTGTGTGGCAATGGAGTCAGTTGTGTTCATGCTGGGCTTTAAAGTTATGGCAAATTACTGAAAATTCACAAGACAGCATATTTTTTGTAAAACAGCAGAATTCAGAATCAGAATAATTTAGAAGCATGAAAATTACACAGTTTGGTTAATTTCTTTTAAAACTAGTTTTTTTCCCAAGGAATCTGTCCTTAGTAAGGACAGATATGAAAGAAGATTTTGTAAGATGGGAGCATATTGTTAAAGGAAGTCAAATCCAGATCGGCTTCAAGGCTAAAAGGATTACACTTTTCTAATCTGCTAGATGCAAGGCTGCTGTAGTTCCTCGCTTCACAGCCTGGGATGAGGTGCTGAGCATTCATTCCAGAGATGTAAATGCTCACTGAGCACCCACTCAGCCAGCCTTGCCGAGGAGGTGAAGGGCAGCACCTTGAGCAGCACCTGCATACGCAAACGGCAGCTCACAAATGTGGGGCTGCACAGAGAGCTCCATCCTCGCTGCATACACCTCCACAGAAAATAAGACTCAGTTGAGAAGATGCCCTGGACTGTGGTGATGGGAGCTTGACCAGCCAAGCTGGCTGACCAGCAGCTTGCTTACATGGGGCTGGTCACTTTTCTCACCTTTCTCATGTGCATCCTGAATGAAATTCATCCTGCGCGTTAATTCACCTCTTCCTTTTCTCATCTCCTTGCAGTTCCCCCTGCTTTTTCCTTGCATTGCTCCTGGGTTGGCTAAGTCCATACTCAAATATCCCAAGGCTACCCCAGTACTTTGGATCTTACACAGAGTTACTGATACAGTTTCCTAGACAGTGCTGGCCTTGCAAGGTTGTTCTCAACCAAGAGACTCTGATACTCCCCCTTCAGATCTCTGTGATGTTTGGCTATTGCTCATGTATCCCTACCATAGATACCTGTGAATCCCAGCAATCCTGGGCATGCTCTGTAGCATTTTTTAGCTGCTTCTTCCTTCATCTTTTATGTCCAGCAACTTCTGTCACATCCTGTGAGTTCTCATGTTCTCCTCTCTTAGCTAAGCCTCAGGCCTGTGCCTGCATCTCTCTGCATCCTTTGGCAGCAATGTGATACTGAGCACAGTAGAGATGAGACAGGGATGTACTTAGCTTACAGGATCTGAGTTACTTAATGGGTTAAGGGGTGGAAAAAGCTGCACCGTGGCTAGCAATCTGAGATCAGCTGCAGGCTACCTCAGAGGCCACAGTTTCTTGCTTGGTTTTGCTCCTGTTTTAACCTGAGCTAGCTTGCTTGGATTTGACACCCCAAGTTGTTTTATTTCATAAGGACCAGAATACATTGCCTCCGTCTGAAAGAGGAAGGCAGAAGGCTTGAGAAAGGATCTTGTTGGTCTTAGAAAATTTTATGTCTGCTTTTCAGAGTTTTCTCATCTACAAGGACATCTGGGACAATGAATTTTTTTTGACAGGTGATTAAATATCATTAGCTATTGTTAGTGTTAATTAAAAGCATTTGTAAATGAAGAAAAGCAAGCTTAGTTCCCCAGTGGGCATATTTTGCATTACAGTTTTGCAAGACAGTATTTTTTTAATGATCTTTATGCAGATAAGGTGAAATCTATGAGGACAATGTCTTTATCGAGTCAAGATTTGTTCCTTGGTATTTTATTAGAACATGCTTTGCTGCAGGCTTTATTCTTTTTGTGGAGAATTCCAGATTAGTCTTGCTTCAAAACTTAGTTCAGCATCTTGTATCCTACAGCAGGCTTCCATCACCATTTATTAATATATTTTTCCCTATTATAATTTTCTTTTTAATTTCAAGGTTATCTGGGAGAAGGCTGCTGGCTGCCTGCTCTGCTTTCCAAGGTGTCCCTAGTAGTTGATAGGGACTGTGGATCATCCCTGGCAACAGGAACACAATTTTCCATGCCTTCCCTGAAGGAAGCAAATGTGCCAGCTGTGATGTCCTGGTGTCAGAGCAGAGCATAGGAATGTAACCACACTGCTAGCTTTAGTTACAGTTCACACAGCTCAGGAAGCCAGTTCTGGCCAGCAAAGCGATCTTGGTTACATGGCAGAAAAAAAAACAAAACAAACATAGATTTGGTTTTAGTGATTCCAGTTTATCTTTACTTAGGAATACTCGTATTCATTGTTTTTATATGTCCCAGTCCTTGGCTGCAAAATGAAAGGTTACCCTCTTGTTATTGCAGTCATCCTGCTGTGGTCTGTGTTCCCTTTTCGTGTAATGCTGGGTCAAGTCTTTTGCCTCAGTCCAATACCCTGGCCATTAAGTGATACTCACATGTAGTGCCTTCTTCCTATCCCCTCATTTCATCTTTTTTCCTCTCCACAGGGACATTTTCAGAGAACGCAAAATTCCTTCTCTCTCTGCCACTTTCCATGCTTTAGCGAAGCAAGTGGTATATGAGATTCTAAATATGATTAAAGGAAGTTCAGCTAAAAGTTCATTTTGGTTTATTTCTTGGGGGTTTCGTTGTTGTTGTTTTTGGGGTTGTTTTTTATTTAACTGCTTTTTGAAGCATGGGCAGGGAATTAACCCAGAGTCTACTCTCCTTCCTCCCAATAAAGGGAGATACTAAACCCAAAAATGAATGTTTGGCTTAGCATAGCTGTTAAGTCTCCTCCCCTAGGCAGCCACAGTGAAGTTTCAAATACAATGGCTGCTTTCATTACATACACATTAATACACATATAAACAGGCACTGCAATACTTCGCCTGGCTGCCATTTGGGAGCACATCTAAAGCCCATTTTGATGTTGGAGGAGGTATTGTAATGATACTGCCATGGGTGATACATCTCCCAGCACATTCAGTACAATGCTGGCAGTGTGAATTTTTGCTGCCAAAACCTGTGCAAATCACCACCAGGCTTGCTCTGAGCTAAAGATGGGGGAGGATTGAGAGTGGTTCTGAAAATGTTTGTGGAAAGTTTGAGGATTTTTAAATACTGGAAAATTGCAGTGGTTTGGTGCAGGAGGAATGTTCAAAGCAAATAGAGGTGGGTGTGTTAATTGTTGAAGGTTACTTATCACAACCAGACCTAGAAGCCTGAGATTTTTTTAAACCACTGTTTAGCTATAGTAGGGAAGGTCTAAACTCTTAGAATCATCCCCAAGGCACAATAGTTTGAGCCTGCTTTCTGCTATTGCCCCTCCAGCCTCCCCATGGAGACAAGAGAAGAAAGCCCCACCATTTCCTCTCCAAGTGTAGCTTCAGACAGGTGAAGATGCCTAGAGGAAGAGTGGGGAAAGAGGGACATGGGCAGGGTGCAGGAGTAAGCCTGGTCTGGGACACAAGCAGAAGATGTTTCTGCAGGGCTATACAGTTATATTCTAGAGGAGGCTGAGGATGGCAGCTGGGAGCATGACATGGAAAGGCAATTATGTTTTTTTAAAAAAAAAACTTGTCACTCACAGTTTACATCAAAATGGGAGTCCTTGCATACTGGGCCTGTCATGGATGAGAGAAAAGTCCTGATCAGGTATTGATCTTAGCACATCAGAAAGATTAAGGCACAGCTCAGGAGGAATGTTTATGCTGAGGTTGTGGGGCTGGAAACCTGGCCAGTTTTGGAAAGGACCTGATGTTCTTGAGGATCACAAGTTAAATGTGAATCAACAGTCCCAGGCTATGTAGAAACATGTTCCATGCATAAACAGGCGTAGGTCCTGTAGGACATGGGAAGCATCCCTTCCTCTTTGAAACCTGTTTGCAAGGCCTCACCTGGAATGGGGTGTTCAGTTCTTGGCACCACATGTTGGGAGCAGAGCAGAGAGGGGGCAGCTGGGTGGACAGGGATGGCAAGATGTCTCAGAGCTGTAGGGAATGTGCAACCTGTGAAGGGCAATTGAGGAATTGAGAGCTCTTCAGATCCTGAGGGGAGATGTAAAGAGCCATTTTCAAAAACACAGGCTTCTGTAGCAAGAAATAAGCTTCTCACTGTGTCTGTGATGGATGGGAGATAAAATAGTGGCTTAAATTGCAGTAAAGGAGACAGAATAAAGAAAGAAATAAGTGTAGACATGCTAAGACACTGAAATTGATTGCACAGGAGGGTCATGGAGTCTCTGCTAGTGAAGGTGTTGGAGGTTCAGTTCAGGTAACACAGACCCCACATACTTTGCTTTTGAAGGCTTTCAAAAACTTTTTTCTCCCCATTTTCCTATGTCCTCTTAACACTTGTGTGTGTGAATTGGTGACTGGAGCACATGAAATCTAAGAATGTCAACTGAAAATAGCTTTTTGGGTAAAGTGTGAGGAGCATAAAACTGAGACAGAGGACTAGTAATGAAAATGAAAATGTAAAATAGAAAAGAAATCAGTAGATACATGTTATTTGCTTTGTTCATCAATGTGCTGCCTTTTTGGTCCAAAGGAAGTAATGTGAATTTGAGGCTAAAAGCAGTACTAATCTTCTTGTGAACACTGAGTGGCTTTTCTGAAGGTTCAGCCTCCAGAAACTGAATCCTCAGGAGTGCTTTTTCCTGAGGGAGGGACAAAGAAGAAAGAAATGTTTGCTTCCTTTGCATAATTGCCTGTAGGGCCCTGCCTCATTTTCCTTGAAGGACAGGAGCTATCTGTATAGGAAACAGCTGGAGCTTGTTGAGAAAGCCACATAGGTAAATAACAGCAAAGAAAGAAGAAACCTGCAGGACAGCCAATTGATGTTTTTTAGAAGTAAGCCGGTGTGACTTTGGCATACAGAGATGGTGAGAAGGCAGGTGCAAGAGAAAGGATGAAAACTACTGCCTGTCCACATAATGCACATGGTCTGAGAGCATTACTTGATGTCTAGGGAGCAAGTATAAATTCCTGGAGGTCAGGAGTATCAATACTTTAGAATATCATCAAAAGTTGGTGCACTGAAAGTAGTGATTTATTTACATCAATAGATTGGGAAGCATACATGAGCATGTTTTCTATTCAGGTAAGCCAGATAGAAGCAAGAAATAGAAAGCAAAGTTAGCGACAAAAGGATGCATTGAGTGGAAAAGTGTCAAGTCATATTTAAGACAGTGGAAGAACAGAAAAGTGAAAAACATGTGGTATGAGATAATAATAATGAGGTTGCCTTGTAAAATTTACAGTGAAATACCTAATATGGCCCTAAAATATAGATGAGAGAATACACAAAAAAGGGATTTGGATTACTTATAATATTTTTGTTTGGGTACTGTTGGCTTTTCTAGTTTGCAGGCTCTGGGGCTGCTGCAAGGCCTGTTGTTCTGATTGTTCAGTAACTCCTTGGTAGTGAGTGTATGTGTGCAAATGCCCAACCTCATATGTATCAGAAGTGCAAGAGCTGGCTGACCCTGAGATGAGTTTGCCTCGACACCTGTCAGTTGCTGTCAGCCCTGGAAGAGTGCAGGTGACCACAGGCTTTTGCATGGGCCGGCAGTTTGAAGATGGGATTTCACATCAGAGTGCGCTGCCTGGGTAGTGACACCCCATCTGGAGCTTTGTGGCCTGCGTCCTCAAGGATTTCACCGCAGAGCTGGACATCAGCTTTGCTGGGATAGCTCTTTACTTCTTTGGTGTAATGGTCTCCCTGCATTTTACGTTTTACATGTTACTCTCCTCCCTGGACAGTCAAGAAATACATCTAGAGGATTTGGTGCACATTTGCCCTCATGCCAGAGGTCAATTCAGTTGGCTCGTTCAGTTGCTCAGCTCCTTCTCATTTCAGCATGAAAGATTCCTTGGGCCCAAAGCAGTATGAGGAGTCAGTGTAAGGATTTGGTGTGATTAATTTTGAAAAGACCATCTGAAAATCTGCTAAACCAGCCTGACAGTGGGTGAAATGAAACTCCCAACAGAAAGGGTTTTGTGTCTTGAAAAAAAATTGAATCAGATGGAAAAAAAAAGAAAAAAAAAGATGTGCTGAGGGTCCAGCCCCAAACTTATTTCCCAGCAGAGTTTTAACGATGTGAACAAAACCACCTATCCCCTCAGTCAAAAAATGTCACACTAATCCAAGGCTCTTGAAGGGAAAGTACAGGAGAGCTGCTACAATTAGTGTGCAATTTCATTAGCCTGTACCGTTTTCTGCCTGTAGACGCTTGCTTGATTTGATTATAGCAGTAAAGATATAGTGCAGTTTGAAAAGACAGACTAGTCCTGGATTATCTGAGCTTGTGAGAGCTGTCCCCTGTGGATCAGACACCTATTTGTATTGTTTCCTTAAGGCAAAAAAGACATCAGAAGGGCTTTTATTGGCCGTGGTTGCCTCATGCCGGGAACCTGCCAAGATTAATGTACACAACATTCCCCTACCCACCTTCTGCTTTCAAAAAGTAACCAGCATAAAAGTATGTTTCAATTAGAACCCAGTCAGAAACCTCATGTTGTCTGAAGTTGTTACCAAGAAGACAGTGGTTATTAATGATGTACCAAGCTGCGTGTTTCAGTATAACTTTGGAAGTGATACAGATGTGTTTATTTGCAGATGACTGGTTAATTTTGCTTTGAATCACTAAGTAATCTGCAGAGAACATATGTAGCAAGCATCTTAGGTGTAATTTATTCATTGTTCCTTTAATTATTCGGTTTGCCTTCATTTCATGTTGTCAGGTTTTCTGCTGCTGTTATTAATAGAAGCAAACTGAAAACCCATGCAGCTGAAGATATAATTTCTTTAGCATATTTCAAATAGGCAGGGGATTCATCTTTTGTTGAAATGAATTGATTTACTGCAACTACTGTCTTATGCATTACTATAGAATAAGTTAAAACCTTACAAAAATTATAAGCACTCCTCTGAGAAACACACATTCAAGTCATTCGCAATATCTATGTAGAATTATCTCAATCTTCTTTGGTTGCTGGAATGGAGAGAAAAATATCACTTCTAGAAATTCATAATTTCAAACAATAAACAGAAACAGCATCAGTTAAAGCTAATGAGGAAAAGCAGCAGTGTCATTTGTCACCTCTCAGAGACGATGAGTTAAAATGTCGCTGTGTCCCTGTTTGCCAGCTACTGTAGACTGACGGTAGTTAATCTCCTAACTAAACACCCCAATCAAGACCCCAAACTAGTCATACCAGCACAGGTACAATTCCTTTTTAACCAAGTGCTATTTTGTATGTTGTTATCTGTAAAATATTTCATTTCTCTATTTTTTCCCCCTAAGTCATAATTCTTTTATATAGCTATTTTGCACCATAATTTAGAGACCTGAACATTCTCAGGAATGTAGTTTTACTCTGAAGATTTTCCTTGGTCTACTGTTTGGACAATTTCACTTTATTGTTTTCTGCTTGATGACTCCTATCCCAGGAAAGATTCTAGCAGAGATTGTGTAGTGTGTAAAATCAAAAATAGTTCTGATCTTAAAGCCATACCAACAAGCAGAGGCATCCTTTTTCCTCATCAGATAAATCTCGTGGAGATAGAAAACTGTAAAGATTTGGGATACACCTCATTGAAATTTTTATTTACAAAAAATCTGTGCATTTTTTCCCAAGAAAGTTTTCACTCTGTCTCTCCAAAAATACAATTGGCGCTACTGTTTACGGCTCTAATTTGAACTGAATTTGTTTTGTAGCTATCCGTTGAACAACAGCGATCTGCATCCGTTCAACATTGAGGAGAATGGTGGAACTCCATACACCACAAAAATGGCTGCAAGACACCACCACCACCATCGGCATCACCACCACCACGCCAATTACGGTGCCCTTGCTCCTGAAAGCAAGGACATTGTTTCTGCAGTTCCAAACCCAACCAGTAAGTCCACTGCAGTGATTGTTATTTCAGTGACCGTGCTGCTTTCAGGTTTGTCTCAGGCAAGAAGGGAAAGGGGAGAGGAGAGGAGAGGAGAGGAGAGGAGAGGAGAGGAGAGGAGAGGAGAGGAGAGG